>LPNX010131278.1:329751-344953 GCA_001517045.1 Pseudotsuga menziesii
ACCCATAGTAATTATGAATTAATAGTTTTATCCTAATTAATTACATAAATATAATAAAAATTCCCGTGGGATAAAATTTATTATATTTAGTATAATTAATTACAATTAATGTCTAAACTTTCTTTATGTGATCCTAAACAAAAAAATATATATAATATTAATTAATTAGAGATGTTGTGGCTATTCTCTAATTAAATATCATATAGATCACTAGACATTATAAAAACAAGCTTCAAATTAACAGATCAGAATGAGGGCAAGCTAAGAAATTCTAGAATATAATATCCATTATTTTCATATAAAATAGATATTTAAAAATACCATATTATTTCTGTCTAAAGCATTTTCCTTCAGCTAATTTGCTTGAATTAAAAATTTAGCCCACAGACAATTTTTATGTCATTAGATTCAATCTTAAAGCATGAATTTACATTGGTAAAACATGAAATTTTATTTGGTCTCAATTTTAACGTAAGCATGTAATCTTTATTTTTATGCAGTTGTACAACCTGCAAATTTCTCTGAAATTCGTTGTGATATCCCTGAACTTAAGGGAGATAACTATAAGGTCTGGAAGGAGAGAATTCTCCTTCATTTGGGATGGATGGACATAGATTATGCTATTAGGAAAGATGAACCACCAGCACTCACCAATACCAGCACTGTAGTGGACATCACGCTTTATGAGTGATGGGAGCGATCTAATCGTTTAAGCATGATGTTCATTAAGACTAAAATTTCAGCTGGTATTCGTGGTTCAGTTGATCAGCATGAAAGGGTCCGAGATTTGCTAAAATCCATTGATGATCAATTCGTCACTTCAGACAAGGCACTAGCAAGCACCCTAATCATGAAGTTCTCATCCCTAAGGCTCACCAGTGTGAAAGGTGTGCGCGAGCACATCATGCAAATGAGGGACACTGTGGCTCAATTGAAGAAACTCGAGGTTGAAATATCAGAGTCTTTCCTAGTGCACTACATCCTGAACACCCTTCCGCACCAATATGGACCTTTCAAAATCTCATACAACACACATAAGGATAAATAGTCAATAAATGAACTCATGACCATGTGTGTTCAAGAGGAATAAAGACTGGTGATGGAACTGGGAGAAAGTGCAATGCTGGCAACGCATAGGAAGGGAAAATCTCAAGCCAATAAGAAAGGGAAAGGTAAAGTACCTCCCCAAGCTAATATTAAGAAGGATTCCAAGTGTTTCTTCTGCAAAAAGAAGGGACACATGAAGAAGGAATGCGCAAAATTTCAGAAATGGCTTGCGGACAAAGGTAATGCAATCTCATTTGTTTGTTATGAATCTAATATGGTCAATGTCAATATTAACACTTGGTGGATTGATTCTAGATCAACAATTCACATTTTGAATTCCTTGCAGGGTTTGCAAAACCTAAGGAAGCCAGTGGGAAGTGAGCAAAACATCTTATCAGGAAACAAGATGGGCTCGCATGTGGAAGCTATAGGAACATGCTATTTAACTTTAAGTAGTGGCTTTGTTTTAGAATTAGAAAAGATCTTTTATGTTCCAAGTTTTTCTAGAAACTTGATTTCAGTTTCAAGACTTGTACCTTTTGGATATTCCTTTAACTTTTCAGAAACATCCGTCAGTTTATTTTATAAATCTGATTATGTTGGGAATGGTATTTTGTCTTATGGTCTTTACCGCATTAATTTACAAAACAATGTCACTTATAATTCAATGCATGTTCACACTGGCACTAAAAGATGTATTATTAATGAAGATTCCTCTAAATTATGGCACCGAAGGTTAGGTCATATCTCCATAGAAAGAATTAAAAGATTGGTAAATGAAGGAGTACTTAATACTCTGAATTTCACTGATTTTGAGACTTGTGTGGATTGCATAAAATAAAAGAAGACCAACAAGTCAAAGAAAGGTGCCAATAGGAGTTCAGACATATTAGAAATCATACATACTGATATATGTAGTCCAGAGATGGACTCACATGGTCAGAGATACTTCATCTCTTTTATAGATGATTACTCACGATATATGTATCTCTACATGCTTCATAAAAAGGACGAAGCATTAGATGCCTTTAAGATATTTAAGGCTGAAGTAGAGAAACAATGCGACAAGCAAATTAAGATTGTGAGATCATATAGAGGTGGAGAATATTATGGTAGATACACAGAAGATGGACAAGCACTTGGGCCATTCGCAAAATTTCTTCAAGAGCATGGGATTGTTGCCCAATACACCATGCCTAATTCACCCGACCAGAATGGTGTAGCAGAAAGAAGAAACCGAACTTTATTGGACATGGTGCGAAGTATGCTTAGCAGCTCCAATCTTCATAAATCCTTGTGGACTGAAGCACTTAAGACGGCAGTGTATATATTAAACCGAGTTCCAACCAAGGCCGTTCCTAAAACGCCATTTGAATTACTGAAAGGTTGGAAACCGAGTTTGCGACATATGCGCATTTGGGGATGCCTGTCTGAAGTGAAAATATATAATCCACAAGAAAAGAAGCTGGACCCAAGGACCATTAGTGGGTATTTCATTGGATATGTTGAAAGGTCTAAAGGTTACAGATTTTATTGTCCATCTCATGGCACTAGGATTGTGGAATCAAGAAATGCAAAATTTCTTGAAAATGACTTGATCAGTGGGAGCGATCTAACCAGGAACATAGTTTCCGAGAAGGATCATTCAAAATATCAACCTTCCACCTCAAGTGATAGATTGGTTATTGTTCACAGCACCCCTCAAGTACAAACTGGTGTTGAATAAGCAATTGTTGAAGTTCCACAAGCTGCTGACGGCATTCTAGTAGATCAGGTAGTTCAAGAGTTTCCAAGAACTTTTGAACAACGAGTTGAACCACATACTTCTTAAGAAGATAGTGATACAATATTAAGAAGAGCTACTAGACCAAGGAGATCAGCAATTCCTGATGATTATGTTGTGTATCTACAAGAATCTGACTTTAACATTGGAGCTGAAAATGATCCCGAGTCCTTTTCACAAGCCATGAATTGCAAAGAATCAGAATTATGGTACGATGCCATGAAGGAAGAGATGAATTCTATAAAGAGTAACGAAGTCTGGGATCTTGTTGAGTTGCCTAATGGTGCAAAAGCCATTGGATGTAAATGGGTCTTTAAGATAAAGAAAGACTTATTGGGCAACATTGAGAGATACAAGGCTAGACTTGTTGCTAAAGGATTCACTCAGAAAGAAGGAATCGACTACACGGAGACTTTCTCTCCTGTATCTAAGAAAGATTCCTTGTGGGTTATTATGGCATTAGTAGCTCATTTCGACTTGGAGTTGCATCAAATGGATGTGAAAACGACTTTTCTAAATGGAGATCTAGAGGAGAAGGTTTACTTGAAACAACCTGAAGGATTCCCCTCTAGTGATGGTGAGCAATTGGTTTGCAAGCTCAAGAAATCCTTATACGGTTTAAAACAAGCATCTCGCCAATGGTATTTGAAATTCCATAATGTAATTTCTTCTTTTGGTTTTGAAGAAAACATTATGGATCAATGTATATACCTGAAAGTTAGTGGGAGTAAAATTTGTTTTCTTGTTTTATATGTGGATGGCATTTTGCTAGCAACCAATGATAAGGGTATGCTACATGAAGTGAAACAATTCCTCTCTAAAAATTTCGATATGAAGGATATGGGTGAGGCATCTTATGTCATTGGCATTAAGATCTATAGAGACAGATTTCGAGGCCTCTTGGGTCTGTCTCAAGAAACCAATATTAATAAAATTTTAGAGAAATTTCGGATGAAGGATTGTTCACCAAGTATAGCTCCCATTGTGAAAGGTGATAGGTTCAATTTGAACCAATGCCCAAAGAACGACCTTGAAAGGGAACAAATGAAGAACATTCCATATGCTTCTGCTGTCGGAAGCCTAATGTATGCTCAGGTCTGCACAAGACCTGACATTGCATTTGTTGTGGGAATGTTGGGATGATATCAGAGTAATCTAGGTACAGACCACTGGAGAGCTGCAAAGAAAGTAATGAGGTATCTTCAAGGAACTAAAGATTACATGCTTATGCATAGACGGACGAACAATTTGGAAGTAATTGGCTACTCAGATTCTGACTTTGCTGGATGTGTTGATTCATGCAAATCAACATTAGGATACATTTTTATGATGGCCGGTGGAGCTGTATCATGGAGAAGTGCCAAGCAGACCTTGATTGCCACTTCCACTATGGAAGCCGAGTTCGTCTCCTATTTTGAGGCTACTTTACATGGTGTATGGCTTAAGAGTTTCATTTCTGGGCTTAGAATTATGGATTCTATCTCTAAGCCATTGAGAATGTATTGCGACAATTCAGCTGCTGTTTTTATGGCTAAAAACAACAAAAGTGGGAGTCGAAATAAACACATCGACATTAAGTATTTAGCCATAAGGGAACGTGTTAAAGAAAAGAAAGTGGTCATTGAGCACGTCAACACTGAATTGATGATCGCTGATCCTTTGACTAAGGGCATGCCACCATTTAAATTCAAGGATCATGTAACATTTGAATATGGGACTTGGTTCCATTATGTAGTTTCTTATTGTATGGACAATGTTATTTTTAATAAAATTCTTAATTACTATGATTTTTTTTTCTCATACTTATGTGCACCTTAATTTAATTTGAGAAAATTCATCTATGAGGACCAAGAATAAACATAAGTTTTATTCATTAAGAAATTGTTGCCACATAAATTAAAATAGCAATAAATACATAGTAATACATGGAAGGTAATACTTGTCATAAGAGGACTTATCGCCATGATTCTTGTATCTATTACTTAATATAGATTGTCAATAGGTTTTAAGATGAGACATTAAGTTTGGAAGTATGGACCAAGTGGGAGAATGTAATCTCCCGCGTCCGCTCCCGCATTCCACGGCACTCTCACCACTACCGCCGGTGCATTCGGTTATCACTACACTTGCACTGATTTACTGTTTTCTTGCTGGGAGCTTATGGAGTGGTCCATTACTCCATCTAGAGTTCTCTACCTAAATTTGTGGAACAGTTGACACATAGCCAACAGAAGCTTGATGGAAGCTTGGCTATTAAACCCCTGTTTGGTCCCCAAGCTCACCATCTCAATCCCCTTCAGTTTTACACCATCAAGAAAGAGAAAGCAGAGCTTGGAAGTACCGTACAAGAAGCTAAACCTTGTGGAACAGGGAAATATTCTACAACAAGTCAAGTAGCATCAATGGCTGGAGGTATGATCCAATCGATATTCCTATTTCGATTCTATTTTAGAGTTTTATTCCGCATTTTTCAGAATCGGTAAATTTATCTTTCAAACAATATAGTCTACTTCTTTTGCCACTTTTCCAAAATTTCTATAAATGGGGCAACAACATATCTATGTTTAAATATTTGTAAACAGTTGGATTTTATTTTTGAAAAATGTGTTAAATTACAGAAAAATATTTATGCTCAGAAAAACAAAAAGAGGAAGGGTATAAACAGAGTAGTCTGAATGATCCAAAAACATGGGCATGTTTGATTAGCAAAACTCCTTTTGCCAAAAGCTTGTGAGAACCTCATCTTTTCATAAAGAAGTGAAAGCAAAAGCTAACCTACTCTTCAAAAACATACTTACACTTGAGTTTCCACAACACAAATAATGTTGTAATCCGCAGGCAATGCCAAAGTTTGGGAAAAACAGCTTGAACAAGAACACACCCATACCCAAACAAAGTAGCCTTCCAATGCATTGTGTTGAAGATTCTAGCTCAGACAGAAACTTCCGCATAGGTTTAGTGTCAAACATGTTGGAAGTAGTTCAAGCCAAATTTCTCATACCTCAAGAATATTGAAAAACAATCCTAGTTAGTTGTTTCACATCAACAAAAGGGATTAGTTAAATTTTTAGTGAGCATTGGAATTTTGCTGAATGTTCACATGGAAAATGTTTTGCTTAAAATAGAAGAGAACAAAAAGCAAAATTGGGTCCTGCAAAATGTTTTGATGCCCCTGTACACTGCTACAAGACCTTTTATCTTCATAAATTTCACTTTCATAAAATGTATAGTATTGTTCATTGCTAGAGCCTAGGATGGTTCACATATATCAGAAAAGGTGAAACAGAACATACAGTGAAATCACATACAATCACATTGACCATTAAGCTAGATTGGAATCAATCATCTCCTTTTACTACATCAAAAACATATTGCCTAACAGAGCATTAGGCAATCACTGTACAACACTTGGTCTTAATTTTTAAACCTCTATTGCTATCCGGGCATTTACAAAAGAACCTTTTCTACCAATCCAAGCACAATTCTAGATTCCTAACTACTAACCAACTACAGTTTGGTTGGATTTTGTTCCTATATTAAAAGTACAATAATTTGTCATTTAACTCATTGACAATTACCATCAATTGAGTTGGTGGTTCATTGCATAGTATAATTGTAATTAGGTGGGCATGTTACTTAAGTTGCTACTTTGTGGGCTTGCAACTAAGTCGACTTACCAAGGGTGTCAAGTGTGGTGGTGGGAAGGGGGTTTTTCTTTGACCCCAAAGGAAAACAAGTCATTGAGTTTGCATGGGGCATTGGCATCACTTCTAATAATATGGCAGAAGCATTAGCTTTACTCCAAGGCCTATCATTATTGTGAGAGTAGAGCATTCGCAAAGGTAAAGTAGTATGGGACTCCAAAATTCTTATTAGGTCTCTCTATCTCAAATTTCAATCACCTTCCAATGAGAATAGCCCCTATTTTGTCTAGTTCAAAAAATTCTTCAAAAAGCACAGGGTTTTGAATGGATTGAGTATTACCATGTTATTCATGGACAAAACATTTTGGTAGATTCGCAAGCCAATCATTGGGTTCATTTCGATGAAGGTATTAAATTAAAAAATGGGGAGGTCTCTAGTATCTACATGCACCCTCCATAGTATTAACACTAATACCATGAGACCTCTTCAATTCAACACTTGGCACAACATGCAACCATGATGGAACGGGGGAAGTTATGGATCAAATCTGCAAATCCTAGCTTTCCTTTGCATACACCAGCATTTATATGGAGTCCAATGGAGAACATGCGATTTGAATGTGGGTTAACACACAGATCCTTGAAAATAGGGGGATATGATGGTCCCTCCCAACGTCTTAAATTTCATTGAGAATGGTTGGTCTTAGAATAGTCATAGTTACCAGAAGGAGATGGACGCTGCTTCCAGCATCACAAAGGGTGGTTTGGAATTTGTGGCCACTGGTGCTTTCAGTGGACTGTAAAAACAATAATTATCCCTCCTCTCCTATCCTTGAATTTTGCAATTTGTTGCTAGATCTTTTGTGTGGTTGGTTTGGCACTGGGTCTGCGGGAGGTTCATATGCTGGTATTTTTTGTTTTTTCGCTATATAACATTGTTAGTGGGTGGTATGGGATCCTCTCATTGGTCAGTTCTCTGTGTGTATTAGAGAAGGTGTGAGGTTTTGTTGCTCCAGTTTCTCTATTAAGATTACAAATTGTCATTGTCGTAAGGATTGCTGCATTCTGTGTGAAATGGAAGAGCTAGAGTGTTGTCTCAAGTGGTGTCAAAAGGAAACCACAGAGGCAATGTAGTGTAGTGAATAGGACTAAGAGGTGGAATCTCTGGATGGAGGAGTTTTCCCAGCATGTCTTGAAGGAAAATAACATCCATGATAACTGTGCAAACAATGTCGCAATGAGTATTGTGGATCTCCACAAATGGGAGATGGGAGTAGATGCTTTCATGGGTGTGTATAAAGAGAATCAATTGGAACATAGTGTGCAGGTACATACTCTTCAGAAACAGGTGGGTCAGCTGATGGCCCTTCTTGGGGAAGCAAATAGAATCTTAGGAAGCTTTTTTTCTTTGTTGATCTCCATTCCAGTAGCATGGCAGAAGAGTTATAGAAAATTGGAAAATACTTTTCTTCTTTTGTGGAGCCATTTCAACAAAGAAGGTCTTCCACAAACATGAGATGGGTAACTAGGCAAGATTGGGATCTCTTTATACATAGCATGAGCCCATTAGAGGCCTTTGCATGTATCAATTTACAAAGCACTTCAGTGACTAGAAGGAATAACAGTGGAGATAGGGGACAACCTTTCCTGAGGCTTCTGGAGGCAATAAAAAAGTGTGAAGCTGACCCATTAACTAGAATAGAAAAAGTGGCTGAGGAAAACTAGTCCTCCATCCATGTTAATGAAACACCATTGAAACCCCACCTGAAGAAGTAGGAGTCTGAGGTAGAGCCAGTTAAATTTCTCAAATGCTTTGGAGAGGTCTATATTTGTAATCAAAGTCCGTTTGTTTCCTTGACAAAGTGAAGGACTTTCTGGGTTGTCCCTATGGCATCTTGAATGTTCCTCTTAAGTAGGAAACCCATCTTTTCTATCGAGATATGTTTGGAAAGATGGGGCTTGATTCTAGTGGCAATGATGCTGGAAATGACTTTAAATTTTATACACACAATTGCATAGTGAAATAAGGCGTAATTGATCAAATGATTGAGGAGCATTCACCTTTGGTATCATAGTGATGAATATTGTGTTGAGATCAAGCTATATTGTTCCAACAACAATATAGCATAGGATGATAGTCACATGTGTGATTACATGAATGTGTTTGATAAACCATTCTGGGTGTGAGAAACCTATCTCAACCTAAGCCTAAAAAAAGCTTGAAATACTTCCTTAATAGTCTATCAAGTTGTTACCTTAACACCCTTCCTTATCTTTCCCTAGCGTCATTCCTTAAGACACAACCTAAAGGAAAATCCCAGCCTCTCTAAAATTACAAAAATACTTACCTATTGAAAGTCTAAGATAATATCAATACATAGTCACTGTAGGAGCTGGAATTTGTCATTTTGGATAGTCATTATTTGGCTGGAAATTATTATAGTTTGACAGTCCTATTTGTCTACTAATTGAGGGCTGGAAATCATCTTGTTTGGGATAGTCATTCTGGCTATTCCCTTGGCTGCAAAATACCTTGTGCTGGGCAATTACATTTCACCTCCTTTTGATTGGAAATAGCATCCTATGGATAGTCATTGAAACACGTATGTCATGGCTGGAAATTATATCAAGTCCTCTTTGTTTATTTTCATAGAAAACACACATGTCTTACTAAAGAAGGCTTGATTTCATTATACACTATTGACATTATTTATGGGATAGTCTTTTCTGAGCTCTTTAGGATTGCTGAAGATGACATTTATGATAGCTACATTCACAATTTCCTACTGTTGAAAGTTTTCTTGTTTGACAACCCTTTATATGAGAAAGACATCATTATTTTGATACAAAGCATGTCATGTTCTAAATGCCAATCTCAATCATATCTGCAAGTCTGATATATATAAGGCATAAATTGGGATAACTACACAATACACTTTCTGACAGTCATATACCTTAAAAAGTTTTCTAATCATTGCCAGAGTGATTCAGATTGGTACATTGAATTCAAATCAATATTCTAACTTGTTTATTGATGTATATGTTGTTGTCACAATCATTTGCAAGGGAATAGAAGAAACATATTTTTTTGATTGCTTGGAGCATACTAAAATCATTTGAAAGCTATCATATTGATATGCGTTCAACCATAAATCTGATAACCATATCTAGATATTGAAGTTAATGCATTTAGTCTTAAAGACAAGCATTGTCACCTATATTTGAACACATTACTGACATACACATTTGCATGTGTTTGTGTATATATATTTACATATTTATTAGCTAATTCCTCTGTTCTTTTCCAAGTGCAGGTTGCTTGTTACTTGTTTCGTTGGACCAAAGTAATGACCTATGCATATTATTATGAGCGTGCTTTGACAAATGGTGTTCTAAACATCCAAAGATGTAATGATCCCAGGATCATGATTTATATGCTTCCTCAAGAAGCTGGAAGTTATAAGGTTGTTTTATTCAGTTAAAATGCTAAAAAAACAACGTAAATTTTTCTTTACTATTCAGATAGGGAAAACCAAGGTTTTCCTTAGAGCGAGCCAAATGGCTGAATTAGATGTTAGAAGAACTGAGGTATTGGGAAATTCAACAAAAAATATTCAATGCAAATTTCGTTCATATATTGCTCGGAAAGAATTTCTTGCTTTGCACAATGTTGCCATTGATATTTAGGACTTATGGAGAGGCATTTCATGTTCATGTATTTGTAGGTCTGCTGGTTCTAAATGTTTATGCATTTTGAGTACACCTGTTGTTTGTTGGAATTGTATTTTTTTTCCATGTTAAATCTTGTGAAATTACTATGTACATTTTTTAGTTATTTGTTTTCTCTTTTTAGCGAGCAACAAAATTTATTGCTTAACATGTGTTGTTTGTAGGTAACCTTACTCGCAAGCTTTATAACAACATGAAGAGGGAGGCTGTTGCAGTCCGGATACAGAAGCACATGCGTAGATATAAAGCTCAGAAGCACCTGCAGTGCATATACATAAGCACATGCGCAGATAGAAAGCTTAGAAAGTGGGCCATTGAGTATGAAGAGCCTGTTGTTGAGGATTTTCCATTGAGTATGAAGAGCTTGTTGTTGAGGGTTTCAAACTACTAAGTATGGTTTTGAAGCTTCCGCGGGATCTAAGTATGGCTTAGCAGCCAAGTACAAGTGGGATAGTTTAGCCATTGTAGTATTTTGAAAAGTCACCGATGTACCAGATGATTTTAATATAAAGTTATATGGAGATATTTTTTGAGAAAACTCATATTTATTGTAATACTTGACATTCATATAATATAACGTGTGGTTAAAACTTATATGGTTGTACTTTATATGATTTATAAGTGTTGTAATTAACTAATTAATGTGACATTGCATAATTCACATGTGTATTAGATGATGATAAATAATGTATGATTCTTTTTTTAATTTAAACATAATATCATATTAAAAATTGATATTGATTAATAATGAACACCATTAAAACTACTAAAATATAATAACCACACATAAAACGACTAAAAATGACTAAATTAGTGACCAATAAATGAGATTAATGACCAAAATTCGCATATAAAATGACCAAAAATTGAGAGATACATGACCAAACAATGAGTTATAAATGACCAAAAAAAGACCAAAATTCGCATATAAATGACCAAAAAACAGTTTTGGTGGCTAATATACAGTCTTTTATTACGCGACCAAATTTGGTCATATTCTAGTTTGTCATGTGGTTAATAATTTGGTCAGAAATGTGGTCATATATTTGGTCATTGATTCAAATATATGACCAAATTAATGACCAACTTACAAGTTATAAATGACCAAAATAAAAATGATAAATTTTAGTCGCGTAATAAAAGACAGTAAATTGGCCACCAACGATCGCAAACCAAAAGTAGTCATTGATATGCGGATTTTGGTCATTTTTTTTTGTCACTAATCTCTCATTTTTCACTAGTGAAAATTTATTTAAACACATTCCAAAAGGTTTAAATCATCATTAACCCTTTGTGAGTCACAATTGTAAGAAATTATTTATCGTGGATGTTATGTTTTCCTTCTTTTAAAAATGAGCTCATGAGAATTTGCTTTTTTTTAGATTTTCTTCTTTATGCTAGTTAAAACAAAGAAATCTCCTTTCAGTTTTATATATTAGGGTTTATCACCTCATTATATTATCTTAATTTTCTCTTAATATGTAAATCTTTATAGCAACACAACTTCTCCTTAAATTTAGATGTATAACATGTTTTTAATGTTGTCACTATTCTACAAAGTGACCTCTTTCATGCCATCTTAGGAAGCCTATTATCTCCCATTTTGGTTATCGTGTTCTTGTACATTAGGTACCTAGCTATAGCCATGCTCAAAATTTTGGAGAGTCTCGCTTTATGTGGAGGATATGATAAGGTATATTCCCTTTAGTTTTGAGATTATATGTTATAGAATGATTTTAGATTTTTTTTATCTTTATCCATGATTATTTAGGATGGTGCAACAACAAACTTTACATCCATATAAGACATCAGCACTAATGACAGTCTCAAAGAAGAGTTTGGACTCTTATCCCAACTCCAAAGGTCTACCTATTTATAATTGTTTGACGTCCATAATAAGATTGCCACCCTTCATTTATCATTTTCTCAATGGTTTAGTTCCAATTAAGCTTGCGATAAAGATCGATTCCAATATATTTGTACGAAGTCACTTCATCCTAGTTGTCGTTGTCATACATAAAATTAGTATAAGTGATATTTTTGGATTTGAATACCACAACCTTTGTTTTTTCAATGTTAATAGTCATATCCATACTAGACCAATATTCTTTGAGAACTTTTAGTTATTCTACTGAGATCATAGGGACGCCTTGCCATACAACAATATCATTAGTATGGAGAAGAATGATGATGACAATACAAGCTAGAGTTGTGTTGACACAACCTACTTCTTCCAAACAACCCTCTTAGCTCCCCCTAACTTGTCACTGACATTGATACATCTTAACTATGGCTCTACCAATCACTGAGAGGGATCAAAATCTCTTAATGTGCAAGTCTTGCTAGAATTTAGCACTCTAAAATGAATTTAGACTTAAATCAAATCAATCATATTTCTTCTCAAAAAAATTTAAATAAATAATTTTATTGACTTATAAATGATATTGTAAGTGAATTTAAAATATCATATTGTAAATTTAAAATATGTTATAAAAAATATCAATCATTTTAAAATCTCTTATATGATTATTTATAAAGTGGTAAGAGGAATAAAATATTAAAAATTTAATTTAAAAATTTTTCATTATAAAATTTATATAAAAAATAAATTAATTTTATTATTATTATTATTATTAATAAACAAAGTTTAACCATTATAGTTGTTAGTAAACTAAATTTGTCACATAGTACTTAAAAGATAGTTAACAAATATATGGAGGTTTCATTGCACTCTCCACAAACATATGTATGTGAATTAAATATCACTCTTACGCAAAAATCCAATAAATGTTTTAAACAAATGATTATGGCTTTCATGATTTTTGAGTAAATATTCATTTTATATATTAATAAATTTGAGATACAAATAAGTTTTTATGAAGATTCTTTTAATTATATTTCAATTTAAAGCTATGATGAAATCTTTACATTGAATTCTATGTATATGATATGAATATTAATTTTATTTTAAAATATTGAAAAATGGTTAATAATAATATTTAAGTTGTATTATTTGTATTGAATTCTATGTATTTTGATAAGATGTATTAAAATATTGAAAATTAGTTAAACTAGTTCTATGAAGATTCTTTTAATTATATTTCAATTTAAAGCTATGATGAAATCTTTACATTGAATTCTATGTATATGATATGAATATTCATTTTAATTTAAAATATTGAAAAATGGTTAAATAATAATATTTAAGTTGTATTATTTGTATTGAATTCTATGTATTTTGATAAGATGTATTAAAATATTGAAAATTAGTTAAATAATAATATTTAAATTTTATTATTTGCATTATATAAAAAGATGGTTTAATTTTTAATTAAAAATATTTTAAATTAAAAATATTATATGGTTATTTTATATATTTAAAGATAATATAAAAAAGTAACTTTTTTATTTCTTAAAAATTAATACATAATCTAATTATTAAAACATTAAAGTGATAATTATAATAATAGTTAAATTAAATTTTGGTTTATCACATTTAAGGAAAAAAAGTAAGGATTTACTTCCTTTCTTTTTAAATTTTATTTACACATTAAAGGGATTTAAATCATCCTCAATCCTCTTTAAGTCATAAATGTGAGAAATTATTTCATCAAAGATACCTGCGTTTGATTTTATACATTAGCGTTTATCAACTCCTTATAGTGTCTTAATTTTTTCTTAATATCTAAATCTTTATTGCACTACAACTTCTCCTTAAATTTAGATGTAATAATTTTTTAATATATTCACTATTTTACAAAATGACCTTTTTAACGACATCTTATTAATCTTACCAAGACTTGGCTACTTTATGGAGTTTGAAGCAATCTTAGGAAGCCTCTTATCTCCAATGTTGGTTATCATATTCTTGTACATTAGGTACCTAGCCATAACCATGTTCACAATTTGGGAGACTCACTTCTATCTGGGATATGATAGGGTATATTGCCTTTAATTTTGTATATGTAATAGAATGATTTTAGATTTTTTTATCCTTATACATGATTATTTAGAGATGGTGCAATGACAAACTTTACATCCATATAAGATATTAGGAGTGATGAGAGTCTCAAAGAAGAGTTTGGACTCTTATTCCAAATCCAAAGGTATACTTATTTACAATTGTTTCAAGTCAATAATAAGATTTCCACCCTCAATTTATCCTTTTTCTCAATGGTTTACTTCCAATTAATCTTTTGATAAAGATCAATTCCAATATATTTGTATGCAGTCACTTCATCCTAGGCATATCCATACTATACCAATAACCTTTGAGAAATTTTAGTTTTTTTGTTGAGATCATAGAGACCCCTTGCCATAAGAACAATATCATCAACATGGTGAAGAAGGATGATGATGTGTAATACACCAAATTTAAATAAATTGTTATTATTATGTTTTTTATTGAATATTTTATCTTTTAATATTTTTGACAAAGAAGTCAAAAAATAAATGTAACGGAGTCAGAATTGAAATAGTTGTTAAAAGAGTGTTTGTTGCCCATAAGAGGAAAATACAAGTGGTTGAAGCTGCTGAGTGAGAGCTCAAGATGCAGGAGGCATCTTCCCCAAAATCAGGTCACAACTCCTTGTGGAGTGCTAAAGAGTAGGAGACTCATAAATGACCAAGTCCTAGGCAAAATACTATATAATAGTATGTCCATTTAGTAAGCAAGTGTCTAGCAATGGACAGGGAAATTGATTTGTTAATGCAAGAGATGGTGCATTAAGTGGATTTTGCTCTTGTGGTTCAGCAAAGAGGCTCAAGGGTTATGGAGCAAGTGACTTCGCTGCCCTAGGAGTTGGTTGGGAGGAACTACTATTCCATTTATGTTAAGTTCCCTATTCTACTTTTCATCCACTTAAATTAGTTAAAATAAAATTGCAAGTTAATAGTTATCTTCTAGATAATAGACCCTACATGCATGTATAAAGTCTTTTCACTCACGAGACCGAAGAGAAATGAAGGTGGAAAAATGTGGGAAACTGATTTTTAATTC
>LPNX010131278.1:345334-466406 GCA_001517045.1 Pseudotsuga menziesii
CTAACACAATTCCAAATGGCAAAGCCTCAATCATTTCCATTCAACGAAACAAGTAGGGATAATAGCTATCTAGATAATACCCTGAATTTGCTATGATTAGAAATGAATATAAAGCGAATCCACGAAATTATTAAAATTAAAATAGTGAATCGTAATTATTTTCTTTTAACATTACTATTATATATGTGTTTAGAATAGTGTTCTTATTATGCATATGTTCCAATATCTTTTAAAAATTAGCGGGGATGACCATATAATTATAGAAAGGTATTTATGGCAGGATTTTCACATAGGTGGGTTGTACATTCAGTCCAGTGGCCATTCTCTCTTGTTAAAAGCTAGACATCCATTCTTGTCAGCGAGTTCAGTGATGGGAATTATCTCTTTTCTTCGGCATTTATTTCTTGTATTGGGTCGTTTTTATGGTTGAATAGAGTGCTTTTCTGGGGTGATATAATCAATGTTTCCAGACAACAATCATCTACGACAAACCTCAAGTTAAGGGATGTTATTATCTTTTCTGGCCAGCGTGTTTTTCTTAACTGTGGTGTTCACAATGTCAAAGTAATTAATAATGATGTGGGGTTTTTTCACATGAAAACATGCATGGAAAATTCAGCAATACTTATTTACATTAGTGGATCTAATGTGAAGGGTAGAGGTGGTAAACCCCAGGCCATCCTAACGGAAGGCCTAACCTCAAAGGACTGCAGACTCAAACCCGTGACCAACCCCGAACCGAGAAAGTGCGCACTAAACAGAGTGTGGTTCCTTCACTCTTCTTTGAAAAGGAATTGTCTTCATTTGGAAGGTGGAGTTATCAAGTGAGAATGGACAGTAACATTCTGGACAACAGTAAGTTCTGATTGGACCGTATTCATCTCAAGAAAAGCGGCGTGGATGCTGCCAGGAGGTGAAATTATAGGGTGGAAGTGTCATTCATAGAAGTAAAGGGGTATACCCCTCTGTTCTACAAACTATACATTCCAGGCATGTACTAATGTTGTTTGGGTTATAAGCAGAGTGTGGTTCCTTCATTCTTATTTGAAAGGGCGAGTTCTCAAGTGGAGAAGGATAGTAATATTATGGACAACAATAAGTTCTTATTGGACCGTATTCATCTCAAGCAAAGGGGTATGGATGCTACTAGGAGGTGACATTGTAGGGCGGAAGCAGCATTCCTAGAAGGAAAGGGGTCTACCCATCTGTTCTACAAACTATACATTCCAGGCATCTGCTAATGTTGTTGGGGTTGTAAACATAGTGTGGTGCCTTCATTCTTCTTTGAAAGGGCATCATCTTCAGCTGGAAGGTCGAGTTCTCAAGTGGTGATGGAAAGTAACATTTTGGACAACAGTAAATTCTGATTGGACCTTATTCATCTCAAGCAAAGGGGCATGGATGCTGCTGAGAGGTGACATTGTAGGGTGGAAGCATCATTCATAGAAGGAAAGGGGTATACCACTCTGTTCTACAAACTATACACTCCAGGCATGTAATACATCATCCAATTAATATAAACATCCTTTCTATTGTAATTGTTTCTCATACGTTGTATTTTGTCATTTGTTTATTATATGCAAGTACATATTGCCATTTAAACGTCCATGATGCTCATGGGAAAACTAAAAATAACCTAACCATCACCATTTTGAATCAACAAGAGTACAAACTCAACATTATTGGATAGTCATAGGGAAGACTCTAGTTAATAGGTTAGTTAACAGCTGGAGGGTGAAGTGTTTAACAAAATACCATAACCAATAAATGCCACACAAACATAAAATTCATAACAACAATGACTATTATCTTTGTCCATCAAACTTAGAGGGGACATCACAATGGTACAATAACATTATGATAGAAGTTTTTGACCAAATTCCTAAGCCCAAGATTCATATCCAGCCAACTCATAAATTAGTCAAACCTGCTTGGGACTTTACATTGTCAGAATTGGTTTCCTCCACGTTCACAGTTTCAGATTTAAAGAGTTTTGGATGCAAAAAACGCAATACAAAAAATATGAAAAACTTATTTTATTGCTTAGGAAGCTTGCTTTCTTTGATGGAAGGTTGTCTGAGAGTAAAGTGTCCATATTTATCTATCAGAGAGTCATGTGTATCCCTCTTGTTCACTCACCAACAACCAGATCAGTTAAAATTTTCAAGTACATTTGACTAAATAAATGACAAGACTGTAAACCTTTTTTCTTGGATGAATTTTGTTTCTATGCTTTCCACTGATGTCTGTTAGAAGTGAATATTGGTTCAGTCCATTGACTTTTCAAAGTTCTTCAATGTCTTTCCAGGATCTTTAGGGAATATTTAATTGCTTTTGAAAAATGGTTCTATTCTCATTGTAGAGGAATTCCCTTATTTAATGCCAGAAATTATCTATAAGATTATATATATCTAAGGGAGCTTTATACATGCTAAAAAGAATTGTGAGAGAGCTCATATAAATTAATTTTCTGGTTTTGGTGTTAAATTACTTGAATCACAGAGATAATTAATTAGGTGCAATTCTGCAAAAACAAAATTGGGACTGCTTTAATTTTTCCTTAAATTCAAGTGGCATAAATCATCTAGCTGCATACCTTATAATACATGATTTTATGTCAAAACTCAAAATTTACCAGTCATTGTATCCATGACTTGACAATTCCAGCTGGCTTGTGCACAAAAGAGGTTTTGGTTGCTTGTATTGATGCAAGTTGATTTTGAAACTTTTGGTTTGTGTAGTACACATCTCTTAGTTGTTGTTATCATTTAGACTTTTGTCCTGTAGTTTTGTTCCTACTGATGGGAGGTGAGTATATTTGTTCTTTGGGAACGATCAAGTTATAGGTTACAAATTCATTTAGTATTTGGCTAATTCAATATTTTTACAAGTTCCATTTTTGAAGGTTATTATTTGTCTTATTTTGTTGCCATTCTTTACAAGATCATAGTGTTTAATATCATTGGTTTGCTTGAAGTTAACTTGAATCTATTTATTTATATTTTTAATTACATGTCATGAACAGTAGTTACAAAATAGATTAGTGATTCAGCCACAATGAATCCCCTATCTTTCCAGTAATAACCTTTGATCATTCCATTTTGGAAAAAGACAATTAGCATATAACAGATAATCTATGCTCAAAGAATATTGTAGTATTCATTGAGATGGTTCTAATTGACTAAGGGGATATGGCTTTGTTTTAATCTGAAATGATTATAATTTATAAATAAAAAGAGGATTTGGCTGCACTGTAATGTGGATTAATACAAAGAAAAAATTAAATGTCTAATATTCATGGTTTTAAAAATACCCAAACTTTTGAAATGCTTGCCTACTATCTAAACCGTTTTTACATTTCTGGAAGTATAACTCAGTGCTAGAAATCCTTTTGATAAACTAATCTAGTAACAAAACTACCTTTCAATGCATAATAAGACCTGGATTTAGTAGGAAAGGTTCCCACTAAGGGATTCATGCTTGCTGTCATCCTGAAAATTGAAATCCATAGTAGCATTTTCATTTCCCATGTCTACTTGCACTTGTTGGACTGGTTCTTCATCCTTAATTGCTTCTCTATCAGAAGTGATAAAAATATTGGGAATAGGAGCTAGATAATGCAAGCTCCTAGCAAGACCTGACACTAATTCATAAGGCATGTTGAAGACTACTTCCAATTTCTTTGTTTGCTCATTAGTTCTGAAAATTAATTTAACTTGTCATCTTGCTGGTGTAATGAGAAAAGTCCACATGTAGATCCTCAATGTGGAATATGTTCCTCCTTTGACTTCTATGCAGATCTGAAATTTTGCAAGGGATACAGTGATTGGAGTGCCTATGGCCCTCCATTGTTTTTAGAACCTTAAATTTGAACAAAATCCCAATGCCAAAGGAAATACCTGGTGACTTCCAAACTGTAGATGACCAAAATGAAGGCATACCACATAGCTGGAAGCCAAGAACAGAGGCCTGATTCTCTTTGTAAAGCAGACCAAATCCTCAAACCGTAAGACCTTGACAGACCTTTGAGCCAAAGAGATAAGATATGATAACGATAGGTACAATGTTTTCAATGGGACAGCTTGTTACAATGATGTCAATACAAGTTGGGGGTGCTGAGATGACTCCAATAAAAAGTAAGACGTTGAAACAAAATCTGAAATCGAAAAGCCAGTTTGGGGGAAAATTATGAAGCAAACAAAATCCAAACCATAGAGATAAGATAGAATAATTTTATTAATGTCCGACTGACGACCACAAAAGTAGGTCAATGGGGTTGTTGTGTACAATGATGCCATTACAAGGTAGGAGTACCAAAAGGTCTCCTATAAAAGGCAGAGTCCAATAGTAAAAGTAAAGTAAAGTAGAATAGAGCATGAAATCTATGTTGAAGCATAAAAAACCTTGACCTTGAGCATGGGAAATCACATGAAAATGGAGATGTGAAAGAGGAAAAATCCAAGGAGCATGATAATTTGCTACATTTTCTTTTGTGATCTTAGAAATTTGTTATGAAACTAGAAATTATCTCTATTGATTCTCCCCCCGCCCGCCCCCCCCCTACATATTCTCTCTGGATAATCCGACCTATCTTATCCCCTTAAAAGAAGAATTATTATGGCGACCATGGAGGATGTTNCAGAGTCCAAAGTAATTTCATCACTACAACGACTCTCCGTCACTTAATAACATTCTTCCCCTTGGGATAAGTTATAACCTAGTTGTCTACTCATGCTTATTTAATTTCATTCTTTCTTTTTATTGTACTCATTATTCATTTCATTTCTTCTGATCTTAGGTGGGTCCTTTCTCCCCTCTATTATGGTTACATTGCTAGTGTTGGTTACCATTGCTTCTCATCATCTCCGTAGCCCTAAGTTTCCCTTCCATGTAAAAGACCTCTTGCAAGTTTTGGATGGTGTTAGTATTTGTCTTGGTTATTTATAACAAAAATTGTGTCATGGTATGTGTTTCCTTCTAGGCCTATTGTGTAGTCTCACTGGTTTCATATTGAGTTAGACCACCATATCTCTCAAGAGGATAAGATCAATAGACCCTACTCTATTTAGAAGGTTTACCTGAGGATCAATTTATCTTTAGGTGTCCTTCTATTGTGTGATATTAGGGATATTGTCTCTAGAGATACTCAATGGAGTTGTCATTCCTGTTGTTCCATTACCTTGAGAAGAGATGCCCAACTTTGTTCCTCAAATAGGTGTTTTCCTTTAGGCAATAGGCTCTTGGTGTCCTTCTAGTTCTACTGGGCTTATTTCATCCTTTCAATGCATCTTAGGTAGTGAGACTGATAGGTGCTTTCTCAATAATGTGGATCTTTACTTAGACATACTAGAATGGCTAGACAATGCCTTCTCATCAATTTCCTTGAAAAGTCAGGATCTGAGTATGGGGAATGACACACTAAGTCAAATTTTCTAGAACAACCTTGATCTAGAAAGTTGAAACATAGAAAATTTATATCTTCAAATATATCTCTCCAATTGTTGTGACAAACACATAATTGCTAGTTGTTGTGTGTTATGTGTTGATTTTTGAGCATCATCGAGAGCCATTCTCTGGAAGAATGAAG
Organism: Pseudotsuga menziesii; assembly: GCA_001517045.1. Taxonomy (NCBI): domain Eukaryota; kingdom Viridiplantae; phylum Streptophyta; class Pinopsida; order Pinales; family Pinaceae; genus Pseudotsuga; species Pseudotsuga menziesii. The sequence continues at coordinate 350,922 of LPNX010131278.1, forward strand.
GACCTGGTCAAGGACCACGGGGTTGATCAACACTCAGTCTGGGAATGAAGCCTAGCCTAGGGACGAGAACCATTTTCTTGGAGAATGGAGGACCTGGCCAGGGACTAGGGGGTTGATCAACATAATTCAGTCTCGGACTGAAGCTCAGCCTGGGGCTCAGAGCCATTCTTTAATGATGGAGACACTTGGTCATTTACCAAGATTTTGACCTCAGTCAACCTTAATCCTGGGGATGAAGAACCTGGTGAGGGATTAGGAAGTCCTAGATTGGATCTAGGTAAGTGGGTTTCTCCTCTCAATGGTTGGTGGGATATGGGACCTTCTCAAGGGCCTAGCAACCCCTTGTTGAAGTACCTAGCACATGACCTTGGTGTCAATGAGGAGAATGAGATAAAAAATGAATAATACTCATTTATGATGATGTACCTTAAGTTGCCATGTGTGGATCATGAAGACCAAGAAGAATACTTAAGATGACTAGTTGTGGTCATGGAACCACCTTCAAGGAACAATAAACCCACTGATGGTCCAAGAACCCACCAGCAAAGGACCAAGTTCCCACTAAAGATTAAAAAGATCAAAATACTAAAAGATCAAAACTTTAAAAGATAAAAAAGTCAAAGAACCTTAAAAGTCAAAAGACCAAAAAGATTAAAATTCCCTAAGGGCTGTTGCCAACTTATTTGTACCATAGTTGGATTAGCTGAGGAGCCGCCATTTGACAAACATGATAAATGTTTGTTTCTAATGTATCAGATGATCCGCCTTCGTGCCTAGCTAGTTTTGGCTAGTCAGTTTTTGTTTTAAGTAATTATGACCATGGCCCCGTGGGGTTTGTAATAAAATGTGCTAGTAGGGTGTTTTGAGTGGTTCGGTCTCCTAAGATGTAGAATTTCAAGGTATTCCAGGGATTTTTTTTCCCTTGACAATTATGCATTGCCTATAGCCGAGTATAATCGACGAGGTTTTCTCCCGCTTCCTCCAAAGCTGGAATGCCCGATTTTTGAATTTTGGGCCTTGGGGGGTTATTAGAGCCCAACTGAGTATGTATAAACCTACTAGACATTATTATAATAGACTATGGTCATGTCCTGAGTCACTAAGACCCTCGGAAAAAATTCCGAAATTTTTTCACCGGACGTGTCAAATTTTGGATTTTGGATTTTTTAATTTTTCCTAAGTTTTTAATTAAAATTTTCCATAGTTTAAATGGAAAATTTTCAATTTGTAATATGTCAGTCATCCGGAACTCGAATTTAATGATTGAAGGCTCTAACCTTAAGCCAAAAATCATTCATGATCAGCCAGCCAGCTATCTCCAAGTTTCAAAAGTTCATTTAGCCTCATAATTAATAATTTCTCAAAAAAGTCATTTACGGAGAAATTATTAAATAAAATATCAAAAATGAATATTTTGGAGAAAATAAAAAACTCTCCAAAATTAACCAAATTGAATAAAATAAAAGGCTAAATGACATGGCATTGGGCATTTATGATGATTCAACTCGGCACAAATCCTCTTCAGTCAACTATCGGAGAGCATTAAAGGCACATTTAGTTAGCAGACTTGTCATCTCCAGCTAAACTCATGAATTTGGTGATTTGGAAGGTTGTGATTGGTCCGGTGATCATTACGAAGCAGGGTAATAAATGAAATGAAGGTTTGGTGCAAACACTAAGGGTTTTGGCACCTATCACTGCCAATTAACACCTCTTCAAGCTTTCACGCCTCCATCCAGTGCTCATGCCTCTCTCTCCTCCAGGGTTGCGCCCTCACATGTGTGGGCTATTTAGTGGTTGTTTGTGGATTTTAGGGTTGGGAATGGGGGCGCCTTGCCTAGGTGGAGGCCACCCCTCACTCGCACCAACTATTTCTTAGGTTTGGGCTCTCAGTTATGTGCCGAGTCAACTAGATTATGGGGGTTTGGTTTTAGGGTTTTAGCCTTCTCTATTTGTATAAATAGAGGCTCTTTCAGCTCTATCAGGGTGGATGAATTTGCAGAGAACCTCTTCTCGTATGATTGTAATTTCCTATCTATGTTATGAATAAAGTTGAGTCTTTGGAGGGCAATTTGATGGTGCAAGAACTTTCATGGTGAATATTTGGCTAATAATCAAGGTGATATCTGTGTAGTTATTTTCTTATTCATGCATGCTGTGTTATCTAGCTTGGAAGGTTATAATCTAATCCATAGAGTAGGCATTTGAAGTTTCAACTTGCTTGCTTATGTGTGGCTATACACGATCTAGGAATTGCATATTGTATTCAGTTGTACTCATGCTTTCTGGTTTCTGTTTGGTTTATATATACTCGATATAATCACTTGCTTGAATGGTATTTTAGTTTTGCAGATCACTTGGCGTGAAGTAGAGATCAGAGCTCAGTTGCATCTCATCTCTCTTCAAACATATTTTTCTAATTTTCTTGTCCCACAGGTTCCTGCCACGCTCAAATTTACTCAAGCTAGGGCTTGAGGTTTTTCTTATCCATCCTCAAATTTTAAAAAAGAAAATTTTTCTTTCCGGTTACTTTGGCTTTATTTCATAACAAGTAGATCTAAGTGTTAAATCTCATCTTTTATATCTCTTGCTATATAGATCTAAGAGCTTCCTTTGTTAAAAGTTTATCTCACGAAGGTTTAGATCTAGCTTTGTTTAGTACTTGAAGTAGAATAAAAGTCCTATCTTTTGCACAAGTATTAATTTGTAAATTTTTAGTGTATTGTATTGTCTAATCCACCATTTTGCAGGAAAGTAGCTCGCTGGTTTTTCACTTTTCATGACAGGTTAAGTGGAAATGCTGGCGAAAAATTGAAGATTTAAGCTCCAAGAAACATTCATTTTCCCCCCTTCTTCATCCCCCTTCTCTAGGTTGCCTTGAAGACATTCTCAAGATCACAAAAGGAGCCACAAATTCAAGAGCTTGTAAAAAAAATAATAAAGAGCAAGTGGGATAAAGGCTCCCACACCCTTCTTCCCCCATTTGGGGGAAGCTTGTATCGTCTCTTGTATTTTCATGTTTTGCTTAATAATTTGCTAAAGTAGAATAGGAAAGATTAGTTTCATTTCTTAGAAGTTTGCTTTCATAAAGTTGAAAAAAGAAAAAGTTTCATGTTTCATTACGTACTTAGTTTTGTTTACTGTCATTTGATATACTATTGCAAAACCTAAAAGTTACCAAAATCTCTTGAATCTCACCGTAAGGTGGATCAAGAGTGCTCTATATCGGAGAGTTTGTTTAACTGTCTTTCTTTTATTTTCATGCATTCTACTTTTTTGCAAGTTAATCAATTAATTTCTAAGTCTTTTGAACTTGTCGGAATCCAAGTCAAGAGCACTCTCTATCAGAGAGCATTCCCACTGCATTTCCTTGCATCAAGCATATAGTTTAGCTAAGACTCTTGAATTTTTGTCATAAGACAAAGTCAAGAGTGCTCTCTGTTAGAGGGTTTTAATTAATTAATTTAATAAAATCTTTCAACTCACATTCTCTCTAATTAATTTACTTCGTTGATATCCTTCACCTAGTATGCTCTGCCGACTTCATAGTTGAGCTCGTACTCAGAATGGTGAAAGGACTTGCTAAGACCGCAATAACAACACAACTAAAATCTTACCCCTTAACCAACACACCGCGTTGTAGAAAGTTTCAAGTCCATTCTCAGTAAGGGCGTCGGAACTCCCCGTTGTCTAAGAGTCGGTTAGCTGGTCAATCCACCGGAAACCAGCCCGAGATACTGGACGGGCCGACATGTCTAGAACGGAGTGACTTTGAACACTTTGTCGGTCGATCTCTGATACCTTCTTCGTTTCAAAGCCATAATAAACAAGGCCACTAAAATATTTAAAACGTACCAAGAGCACTCGCATAACATTCACTAGCTTTATTTCAAGACTTGTTCTTATTTCTTTAAGCATTGCAGAGCTTCGACTCCATAAGGCACCGGTTTATTATTTTATGCATGCTTATTAATCTGGATCATTTGTCCTTGGATTATAAAAATCTTTATCTAAGAATGCATCTTTATTTACAAGTTCTTGCTATACTGTTCATCTTTTAATCTAGTACAACAACGTGGATTGCTTTGTCTTGTGTTCAAATTCTTATAATTATAATCATCTTTCATCATAATAACTCCTAAACAACACCCATCCGCATCATTCCCATTAAAACTTACTTAAACACATTGAGCCTTTAGAAACGCTTTGTTAGGGATTACCCCCCTTGGCTTCGTTAGGAGTTAGCCTAAACAGATGAGCTAGGAGTAGGTGACAGTACCTGGCTCTGTGCTTGCCCCCAAGGTCACACCTCTCCCACTTTCTCAAGTGAGGAGACATCTTTCGGAAGATTTCTGCTGCTGGTTTGCAATCGGCGGACAACATCTTTTGGCGCCATTGCCGGGGACAAATCTTTTTGTTCCTGGACGACCTTTGTTTCTTTTTAGTTTTTTACCTTTTTTACCCTTTTTTGGTAGATTTTTAGTCCAATCACTCTCAGGAATTAGACTTGAAATTACCTGGCGACTCCACTGTCAGTTAACACCTCAAGGTATTTGACTAGAAGAAACTCTGAAGGTTTGCTCAGTTTCATCCCTGACCCTGAAAAAGTCTATAGGAGGAGACTGAACAAACTAGCTTCTTGTAGGATCCTTGTAGAACTTGGATTTGAGTCTGTTTCAGGCATCCACTTTTTATTTTAAGAAAGATTAGAAAATTTTCAAAACAATAACTGTTTTCCTAATGCAATGGGTGGGTTCTTTACTCAACTCAATTTTACTCAGATAGCAGGTTAGCCTCATGACATTCCCGAAAAGGCTATTGATAAGCTTATGAATTTTAATGGAACTGATGCCTCTATCTCTGCTGAGCAGTACATCAAAAATTTCTCCAGACACTGTGGTTCTTATGTCAGGGGTGCTGACAAACATGAAGATGTTTACATGACCCTATTTGCTCTGTCTTTGGATGGCAAAGCTGGAAATTAGTATGATAATTTGCCAAACAACTCGTTCACTACCATAGCGGATTTTAAGACTGCTTTCCTTGGAAAGTTTGGCAGTAAAAAGGAACCTAGACATCTAGTAGCAGCTTTGACTAGTATGAAGAAATCTGAAACAGAAACTATGGATGAGTTCAATAATAGGTTCACTGAATTGTCAAATTCCATCCCTACCACTTATGCTCCTCCTGCAGCTTCCACTTTGGATTATTACATTGAAGCATTAAGTGGCAAGATCCAGTACCAGATTAGAGACGAGGAGCCGACCACATTACTTCAAGCTCAGAATTTGGCCATTAAAATTGATAAAAATATGCAGTCTTCAGGAGAGTCAAACATCTAGGGTTACTCTAGATCATCAACTCCTCTTAAAACTGTTGAACCTAAAGGGAAAGAGCCGTCAAACGAAGCATATGAGAAGAAGCTCATGGACCTGACAGAGAAAATGCAAGACATGGAAAGGAAGCACTTAGCGTAGATTAAAGAGGTTCAGAATAGGGTCATAACTGTTGAAAGAACTCAACCTCTGCCACCTCCCAGAACCTTCCCTACAAGACAAACATGGCAGAGAAAGAATCCCAACCATGAGCAGAGGCCTCCTCATCAGCTAGAGGCTACTAATATGGTTGAGCCTTACAAACCATTTTGTAGGGCATGCAGAGATTTCCATAAGGAGTCTAGCTGCTATTACGCATGTTATGTTCAAGAACATGGTTATCCCGAGGTTTAAGGTCCCAGTACGTCTGCAAGCGAGCCTGAATTCATTCACAATGTAGGAGACATCTATATTGACCATAAGGATAGTTGGAATCAAGCCAATCAGTTTCATCAAGGGGTTGACTACTTAACTGAATATTATGGGGAGATGCCTTCAACTAGCAACAATGTTCAGAACTTTAAAGGCATAACGTATCAAAGAAGACCAAGAGAAAGACCATCTACCCAAACTGCTTCAAAGGTTACAATTTCTGACATTCCTCCTGAAATAAATGATAAGTTAGATTCTGTTGCTCTAACTTTTGATTTAGGTAGTTGGTTGGAAAACTTCAAAGTTCCGGTTCCCGTACTTGAGTTATGTAAAATCCTTGGTCAAAAAGAGAAACTGTTAAAGATGTTAGATCCTCAAGTTGATAACGATCCCCTCCCTACCTCAAAGATAGTTGCACCTGAAAGACCTACAGCTCTCAAGAAAGTGACTTTTGCCAATACAGTAGAACAACTTTCACCTAGTCAGGAAAATGTTTGTGGAGATCCCCCTGTAATCTTGCATACTAGGAACCCAAGAAAAGAAGATCACCCACCCTTCTACATGTCATTGATGATAGGTGATCTTCTCCTGCACAACTGTATGCTAGATTCAGGGTCGGGATCCAATATTATGACTAAGAAGGTCATGCAGCAGCTTGGCCTTAGAACCACTCACCCCTACCAAAATGTGTGTGCCATGGACTCTAGACCTGTCAAAGTTGAGGGTATGATTGAAAGGAAACACGTAAGATTAGCCAAGTATTCGGACATCCATGTTACCATGGATATCCTTGTCATAGATGTGCCAGATAAATGGGGCATGTTATTATCTAGAAAATTTGATGCCACTTTAGGGGGATCCATCCAAATGGACTGGACATACGCCACTGTGCCTACATCAGAAGATTCATTGGTTAAGTTACATTCTGAGAAAGAACGAAGATATCATGTAGAAAACCTAGGGAAACCAGCAAATGAGTATGTCAACTACTCAAGTGGACTAGGGATGTACCAAATCAACTCCACTTTCTTAGAGCCTATCCAAGAAGAAATTAAAAATGAAAAACTTAATGAATTGTGGAGGATGAACTTTGATGGAGCTTATTCTAAAGCAGAAAAAGGGGCTGGGATAATCATTGTTTCACCAGAAAGTAAAGTTTTTAACTTTGCTTTCAGATTAGAATTTGAGGCAACCAACAATGTGGCAGAGTATGAGGCACTTCTACTAGGCATCGAGATTGCCAAGGACATGGGGATCAAATTGCTTAGTATTAAGGGGGATTCTGACTGAATTGTCCTACAGGTTAAGGTTTAGTTTGCATGTAAATGTCAAAGATTAAAAAAGTATAGAAATGCAGTTTGGGATACAATGGATTTTTTTGATGCTCTTAATATAGAAGCAATCCCTAGAGATCAGAATAGTGTCGCCGACCAACTAGCGTTTGCAGCTTCAGCACTTTAGTCGTCAGATGAGATGTTAGAGGGGGATTGTCTTTTAGAAATTAACTTCAGATCTTCTATTCTTGATAATGTAGAACATTGGCAGGTTTTCAAAGATGATGAACAAATCTTGAGATTTATTCATACTGTTAATGAGTTCTCTAACTTTAGAGTAAATGAGCAGGAGGAAAATAAAGAGTATCCTGGAGAAGGTGATCAGTTTAATAGCCCTGTCCCACATGGTCCAGTAGCTTTAGAGAACATCTTTGATAGGCAGGACAAAAAAAAGAGTAATGTTGAACAAATGAAACCTGGCGAGTACATTGAGATCAACATTGGAACAGAAACAGAACCAAGAATTATAAAAATTGGAAAAGGAACCTCTGAAAAGGAAAGGAACAACCTTATAAATTTGGTCAAAGAATATAGGGATGTTTTTGCCTTCACTTATGACGAGCTTAAAGCATATAGGGAAGATGTTTTCCAGCACACTATTCCCTTAAAACCTGAATGTCAGAAAGGCAAGCCTTTCCGTAAAAAACTTAGGCAAATAAATCCTAAGTTAGCATCTATTATAAAGAAGGAGTTAGAAAAAATGTTAGCAGCATGAATTATAGCTCCTACGAGACATTCGACATGGTGTTCTAACTTAGTTGTAGTTAGAAAGAAAAACGAGAGTTTGAGGATATGTATAGATTTCAGAAATCTAAACATAGCATGTCAAAAGGACAATTACCCCCTCCCCAACATGGAGACCCTTCTCTAACGGGTCACTGGATCAAGCATGATGTCAATGCTAGATGGTTTTTCTGGTTATAATCAAGTAGTCATCCAAGAAGAAGATAGGCACAAAACCACTTTCACAACTCCTTGGGGCACTTTTGAGTATCTAAGAATGCCTTTTGGTCTCACAAATGTAGGGGCTACTTTCCAAAGGGATGTGGATTATGCCTTCAAGGAGTTGATAGGTAAAATCATTGAGATCTACCAAGATGATCTTACTGTATTTTCGAAAGAAAGGTCCAGCCATGTTGGTCATCTCAGGCAGATATTTGAGCGTTGTAGGAAATTTGGTATTTCTTTGAACCTGGCTAAGTCAGTTTTGGGCATAGAAGAAGGAAAACTCTTGGGACACATCATAAACAAGGACGGTGTCAAGATTGACCCAGAGAGAATAGAAACCATAAGGAAGATTCCCCTACCTAAGAATGTGAAAGCCCTCCAATCCTTCAATGGGCACATAAATTTTATCAGAAGATTTATTCCTAACTTGGCCGAACTCATGAAACCTATGCAAGCTTTACTTAAGAAAAATGCCAAGTTTGTATGGACAAATGAAGGTAGGGAAGCCTTTGGTTCTATTAAGAATGCCATCACCAGGTCTCCAGTCTTAGTCAGCCCGGATTACACGAAAGATTTCGTGATCTTTTCTTTTGCTTTAGAAGACACTATTGTCGGTGTGTTGCTCCAGAAGAACTTCGAAGGGTTCGAGCAACCTATAGCTTCCATGAGTAGAGCCTTACAAAATTCTGAGTTAAAATATACCATTATGGAAAAACAGGCTTATGCCTTGGTTAAATCTTTGAACCATTTTAGAACGTATATTGGATATTCTAAAGTCATTGGGTATGTTCCTCATACTGCAGTGAAAGACATCCTGTCTCAATAGGATTGTTTAGGAATAAGGGGTACATGGGTGTCCAAAATCTAGGAGTATGACCTTGAAATAAAGCCTACCAAACTCATCAAGGGACAGGGCCTTGCTAAAATGCATACCCAAAAAAATGAAGAAGCCATTGAAATGATTGCTGAAAATAATATCCCTCAACCAGCCATGACTCCTGTGCTTCAAGAGCTTGATAATCATTGGTATTCCGACATCATTTTCTTCCTGCTCCACCTCACTTGCCCTGATCACCTCAAAGGTCACAAAAGAAGGGCTTTGAGACTCAAGACTGCTAGATATTGCCTTACCCAAGAGGGTCTGGGTTGGAGGAACCTAGATGGCATTATACTCAGATGTATAAATGAACAAGATTCCAAGAAAATCTTGACTGAATTTCACTCAGGATTTTGTGGAGGCCATTATGCAGCGAATACCACTGCCCACAAAATCTTGAGAGTTGGTTACTATTGGCCCACTATCTTCGCAAATGTTCACAAACATGTCAAGTGTTGCCAAGAGTGCCAGCTTTTCACGGGGAAGCAGAAATTGGCTGCACTTCCTCTTACACCAGTTGTGGTCCTTGCCCCTTTTCAGTAGTGGGGGCTTGATTTTATCGACAAATTTAAGGATAACTCTAGCAATGGTTTTTGTTGGATTATACGGCAACCGATTATTTCACTTAATGGGTAGAGGCCATACCTACTAAGAATGCCACTGAGAGGGTTGTTATAGATTTCATTGAGGAAAGAATCATCACCAGATTTGGAACTCCCCTTAAAATAACAACCAATAATGCCAAGGCCTTCAGTTCAGGAGAAGTAAATGACTTTTGTTTTAAATATGGCATTATCCTATCCCATTCATCAGATTATTATCCACAAGGTAATGGACTTGCTGAGTCCACTAACAAAAATTTGATGACTATTCTTAAGAAGATTGTGGGTGATAATAAAAGAGCATGGGATAGCAAGATTAAGTATGTTGTGTGGGCAGATAGGATTACCAAGAAGAATTCAATTGGAAAGTCACCTTTTGAGTTAGTATATGGACTCACAGCCACCCTTCTGGTTAGCATGTAGATTCCGATTTTCAGAATGTAAAGTGAATATGGCACAAAAAAATTGGAAATGGAGCAGAGGATCAATCAAATCATAGAGTTGGATGAATCTAGAAGAGCTTCCCTTGATCAGTCACTCAAGCATCAAGAAAGCATGAAGGGCACTTTTGATAAGTCAGCTAGGCTGAGATCTTTCCAAATAGGAGATACTGTTCTCTTATGGGATAAGAGAAGAGAGAAGCCTCGGAATCCTGGAAAGTTCGACAGCCTTTGGAAAGGCCCATTTATCATCCGCGATACTGCTGGCACAAATTCCTTTTTACTTAACACCATGAATGGAGATACATTAAACTTGCCCGTGAATGGCCAACACTTGAAGCCCTTCTATTGAAACAACCTCCAAGATGACCAAGGGGTCATCCCAGGGCTTTTCTAAACCCATCCTTGTTGTATTTTTATGTACTTTATTTTTGTACCATATTTTATGTATCATATCCATGTAGAATGTTGTATCTTAACTTTTGTATATTAGCATTTGTATCATACTTCATTTATATGCTGAAAAAGAAAAGTTTTGTTTTATGCACTTTGATTTGAAAGAAAGCAAAAAATATTTTCTGGTATTTCATCATGGCTTATTTTTATATCATATACATGGGACTAAGACACTTCTATCTACATACATGTGCCAGAGATTCCTGGATTCTGAGGCACTCTCTTTGATCAATAAATCAAGCGAGTACCTATCCCGTAGTTGGAGCCAGATGTTGCCAACTTATTTGTACCATAGTTGGATTAGTCGAGGAGCCGCCATTTGACAAACATGATAAATGTTTGTTTCCAGTGTATCAAATGATCCGCCTTTGTGCCCAGCCAGTTTTGGCTAGTCAGTTTTTGTTTTAAGTAATTATGACCATGGCCTCGCGGGGTTTGTAATAAAATGTGCTAGTAGGGTGTTTTGAGTGGTTCGGTCTCCTAAGACGTAGAATTTCAACTAAGGTATTCCAAAGAGTTTTTTTCCCTTGACAATTATGCTTTGCTTATAGCCGAGTATAATCGACGAGGTTTTCTCCCGCTTCCTCCAAAGTTGGAATGCCCGATTTTGAATTCTGGGCCTTGGGGAGTTATTAGAGCCCAACTGAGTATGTATAAACCTACTAGACATTATTAGAATAGACTATGGTCATGTCCTAAGTCACTAGGACCCTAAAAAAAAAAATCCGAAAAAATTTTACCCGACGCGTCAAATTTTGGATTTTTAATTTTTTAATTTTTTAATTTTTCCTAAGTTTTTAATTAAAATTTTCCATAGTTTAAATGGAAAAATTTCAATTTGTAATATGTCAGTCATCCGGAACCCGAATTCAGTGATTGAAGGCTCTAACCTTAAGCCAAAAATCATTCATGATCAGCCAGCCAGCTATCTCCAAGTTTCAGAAGTTCATTCAGCCTCATAATTAATAATTTCTCAAAAAAATCATTTATAGAGAAATTATTAATTAAAATATCAAAAATGAATATTTTGGAGAAAATAAAAAACTCTCCAAAATTAACCAAATTGAATAAAATAAAAGGCTAAATGACATAGCATTGGGCATTTATGATGATTCAACTTGGCACAAATCCTCTTCAGTCAACTATCAGAGAGCATTAAAGGTACATTCAGTTAGCAGACTTGTCATCTCCAGCTAAACTCATGAATTTGGTGATTTGGAAGGCTGTGATTGGTCCGGTGATCATCATGGAGCAGGATAATAAATGAAATGAAGGTTTGGTGCAAACCCTAAGGGTTTTGGCACCTATCATTGCCAGTTAACACCTCTTCAAGCTCTCACGCCTCCATCCAATGCTCACACTTCTCTCCTTTAGGGTTGCACCCTCACATGTGTGGGCTATTCAGTGGTTGGTTTGTGGATTTTAGGGTTGGGAGTGGGGGCGCCTTGCCTAGGTGGAGACAACCCCTCACTCACACCAACTATTTCTTAGGTTTGGGCTCTCAGTTATGTGCCGAGTCAGCTAGATTATGGGGGTTTGGTTTTAGGGTTTTAGCCTTCTGTAATGTTCCTAAAAATGGCATGCATGCAAACCCTAAAAATGACATGCATGCAAACCCTAAAAGTGACATGCAAACCCTAAAAGCTATATAGGAAGGTTAGTTGAACCAAAAAGGGGTCATTGTTATTATTCATCTTTTTGGAGACAGGTTTGGAGAGCTCTGAGAGCTAATTAGGGTTGAGAGTGAATTCCTTAGCGAACATTGGGTTCAGTGGTAAAATCTATCCACCCTAGTCAATTTGAGAGGATAGATCATCCAGATCTATCACCGTACTTCAAAGACAACAAAGATTGTTAGAAAAATAAGCAGAGATCAAGTTCGTGAGAATTTAGGGCAAAGATTAGCTTACAACACAGCTGGGTGCATTCTTCAATGATAATCTAATCTATTCATATCAGCTGCGTGGTCTCTGCTAAGGGCGTGAGCTTCAACAGTTCGTGTAAGAGGAGAACAACACATTCTTTTTGGGAGGTTGTATGAACAGTATGAAAAACATGATTATCTAGGGCAGCCCATCATACATAAAGGCAGTGACCTCTATACTGTCACATATTTTCTCTATGAATAGCTATTCAACCTCACCACGACCATTTATTATTTGAAGGACCAAGACTGATATTTGAGGTAGCGAATCCTTGGATATTTCGCTGCTAGGACAACTAGATATACACATAAAACAGGGATCATTAAATAAGGGTAGCATTAATCTATTCAAGCAACACGTCTCTGCTAAATGTGAAAGGTCACTTGAGAAGACCCAGTATGTCCATATCTCAAGTTATTCAAATCTGATAATGCACTATATTTTGCCTATACATTGCTTGTGAAATTAACATTGGGAATCATCCTATCGAGCTGGGCATAGAGGTGGACTGTGGCAGTGTGATATTGTTATTGAGAAGACTGTGGTAGCATGATATTGTTATTGAGAAGACTGCTACAGCAGAGAAGCAATTATCTCAGTGCTTAGGAAGGAATTCTTGTTCCAAATCTGCCCACGAACACTTCTAGGCATGTAATAGTGATCCTTTAATAAAAATATCAGACTTCTATTTATTGGTTAAACTTCTATTCAAATCTGATAATTTCCTGAATTTACATTATTTCTACGCTACTGTTATTTATGGATATATATTGCAATTTTTATGAATCTCTAGGTTAAGTCTGATATTGGATACAAATAGAGATCATCACTGAGTATATATCAGCAAGTCTAGTATGATAAGGAACCCTGAATTATGTTGTGAAAGTTCTTCAATAATAAACCCTATTCAAGCATTACATCCTCATTTACAAACAAAACAGAGGTGAAGGAATGTATTGATCAGAGAAGTGTCAGGAGTCATAAACCAAAACACAAGAACAATCACAATAATCTATACCAGATTCAGTTTGGAATATTACAGTGGTATCAGAGCATGTTCTTGTCCAGCTGTGGGGAAATTGGTATGAGCATGGTGTTATAAGCAATTTCACACATTAGTTGTGGAGAGTTCGTTTCATTTTTGTGGAAGTGTATCTATTGCCAAGAAACAAAGCATCTTAAAGTCTGCTACAACTTCTAGGAGAGTGCCTTTATTGTGATCGCAAAGCTCCATTACATATCTGTCCTCAAAATTGTTCCAGTCAGATTGGCAAGGGATCTTACAGGGGTTGCATCAATGGAAAGAACTATAGATGGCAGGCTGTTACCCACCTTCCTTGCTGCCTCGCCAATAGAGGAAAAGGAGCCTACTAGGGAGGAGTTAATGAGGAACCTTCCTAAGACACAACAAAGCTTAGAGCATAATTTGCAATGATTTGAAGATTCATTACTACGAAGCAAAAAGGGAAGACTTGGTATGTTTATCAAAAAAGCATCCAAAAGTCTCCATGCTGATTGTGGTTTAGAGTGTAATAAATCAACAATCATAGATCAACCTACAATTGATCATGAAGAAAGCAAAGATCCATTATCAGGTAGGAGTCCTAAAGAAGATGAGATCATGTTCACACGGTCTCTCTTGTCATATGACAGTTTGGACCATGAGGGATCAGAGATTGCACCCTTGTGTCTTCGGGATGAACACAAGGTAGAAGAGCAGGTAGAAGAAGAACCTCAATTAGACTCACAGGAACGAGTGGAGAGGCATGACACAGAGAGGATTGATTCTATACATGTCGACCAGTATGGAGGTTATGAGCCACATCTTGTGGAGGGGCCATTAATGGTTCAGGTTGTAGATGCAAATGCATTGATGGGAGACATATTCCAGGGACTAGCCGATAGTGACATGGACGCATCCCTTATTTTACGAAATGGGTATACTACAGATGTGTGGGATCCTGGTTCAGATGACACTAGTCGAGTGAGTGCCCAAGAGGATATCGCATCCTACACAAGATGTAGGACAGTTGTGACCCATGAGGGCATGAGTGGCACTCATGGTTTGAGGGGAGAGCCTTCAGCAATGATTCTACATGAGCACTCAAAATTGCAGGTGACTGAGGAGAGATCTGACACAAAGGATTTGGATCAGGTATGGGATCATGAGTTGCCTTTGTGGGATAGTGGTTCAACCATGGAGGAGGTAGTTGAGCACATTCCTTGTGGACCAGCCAACAAGGAAGTGTATACATACAGAGATTGGGTAGACATGTATATGACGGAGATGGAGACACCCAGGTTTACAGGCTCAGTTGACATCAGTGGAGTTGCTATAGAGGAGAGGGCCAACCTCCGCTTCCAGGACTTTTTTCGAGGGATGCTTAGGTTTGGAGGCATGATGGAGCAGTCTTCTGAGGAGTTCGTGCAACTTATGATTGCTTGGCTCATTAAGGGCATTCAGATGGATTTTGGTATCAGCCAAAGGGTTGTTTGGGATCCAGGTATCAAGGGGTCAATTCATGATTGGGTGGCAAGGAGGCATGAGGAGATCCAACGGTTCACATGGGATCCTGGTATTGGTGTTTGGATGCATTTTTTTGTTGACAGTTGTCGATTGCTTGAGGACAAGCAATCTTTGGCGGGGGAGGACTTTAATGTTCCTAAAAGTGACATGCATGCAAACCCTAAAAATGACATGCATGCAAAACCTAAAAGTGACATGAAAACCCTAAAAATGACATGCATGCAAACCCTAAAAGTGACATGCAAACCCTAAAAGCTATATAAGAAGGTTAGTTGAACCAAAAAGGGATCATTGTTATTATTCATCCTTTTGGAGATAGGTTTGGAGAGATCTGAGAGCTAATTAGGGTTGAGGGTGAATTCCTTAGCCAACATTGGGTTCGGTGGCGAAATCTATCCATCCTAGTCAATTTGAGAGGATAGATCATCCAGATCTATCACCGTACTTCAAAGACATCAAAGATTGTTAGAGAAATAAGCAGAGGTCAAGTTCGCGAGGATTTAGGGCAACGATTAGCTTACAACACAGCTGGGTGCATTCTTCAATGATAAGCAAATCTATTCATATCAGCTGCGTGGTCTTTGCTAAGGGCGTGAGCTTCAACAGTTCGTGGAAGAGAAGAACAACACATTCTTTTTGGGAGGGTGTATGAACAGTATGAAAAAAATGATTATCTAGGGCAACTCATCATGCATAAATGCAACGACCTCTATACTGTCACATATTTTCTCTATGAATAGCTATTCAACCTCACCACAACCATTTATTATTTGAAGGACCAAGACTGATATTTGAGGAAGCGAATCCTTGGATCTTTCGCTGCTAGGACAACTAGATATACACATGAAACAGGGATCATTAAATAAGGGCAACATTAATCTATTCAAGCAACACGTCTCTGCTAAATGTGAAAGGTCACTTGAGAAGACCCAGTATGTCCATATCTCAACTTATTCAAATATTATAATGTACTATATTTTGCCTGTACATTGCTTGTGAAATTAACATTGGGCATCATCCTATCGAGCTGGGCATAGAGGTGGATTGTGGCAGCGTGATATTGTTATTGAGAAGACTGTGGCAGCGTGATATTATTATTGAGAAGATTGCTACAGTAGAAAAGCAATTCTCTCAGTGCTTAGGAAGGAATTCTTGTTCCAAATCTGCCCACGAACACTTCCAGGCATGTAATAGTGATCCTTCAATAAAAATATCAGACTTCTATTTATTGGTTAAACTTCTATTCAGATCTGATAATTTCCTGAATTTACATTATTTCTACGATGCTGTTATTTATGGATATATATTGCAATTTTTATGAATCTCTGGGTTAAGTCTGATATTGGATACAAATAGAGATCATCATTGAGTATATATCAAGAAGTCTAGTATGATAAGGAACCCTGAATTGTGTTGTGAAAGTTCCTAATAATAAACCGTATTCAAGCATTACATCCTCATTTACAAACAAAACAGAGGTGAAGGAATGTATTGATCAAAGAAGTGTCAGGAGTCGTCAACCAAAACACAAGAACAATCACAATAATCTATACCAGATTCAGTTTGGAATATTACACCTTCTCTCTTTGTATAAATAGAGGCTCTTTCAACTCTATCAGGGTGGATGAATTTGCAGAGAACCTCTGCCCGTATGATTGTAATTTCCTATCTGTGTTATGAATAAAGTTGAGTCTTTGGAGGACAATTTGATGGTGCAAGAGCTTTCATGGTGAATATTTGGCTAATAATCAAGGTGATATCTGTGTAGTTATTTTCTTATTCATGCATGCTGTGTTATCTAGCTTAGAAGGTTTTAATCTAATCCATAGAGTAGGCATTTGAAGTTTCAACTTGCTTGCTTATGTGTGGCTATACACGATCTAGGAATTGCATACTGTATTTAGCTGTACTCATGCTTTCCGGTTCCTGTTTGGTTTATATATACTAGATATAATCACTTGCTTGAATGGTATTTTAGTTTTGTAGATCACTTGGCATGAAGTAGAGATCAGAGCTCAGTTGCATCTCATCTCTCTTCAAACATATTTTTCTAATTTTCTTGTCCCACAGGTTCCCTCCACGCTCAAATTTACTCAAGCTAGGGCTTGAGGTTTTTCTTATCCATCCTCAAATTTTAAAAAAGAAAATTTTACTTTCCGGTTACTTTGGCTTTATCTCATAACAAGTAGATCTAAGTGTTAAATCTCATCTTTTATATCTCTTGTTATATAGATCTAAGAGCTTCGTTTGTTAAAAGTTTATCTCACAAAGGTTTAGATCTAGCTTTGTTTAGTACTTGAAGTAGCATAAAAGTCCTATCTTTTGCACAAGTATTAATTTGTAAATTTTTAGTGTATTGTATTGTCTAATCCACCATTTTGCAGGAAAATAGCTCGCTGGTTTTTCACTTTTCATGACAGTTAAGCGAAAATGCTGGCGAAAAATTGAAGATTTAAGCTCCAAGAAACATTCATTTTTCTCCCTTCTTCATCCCCCTTCTCCAGGTTGCCTTGAAGACATTCTCAAGATCACAAAAGGAGCCACAACTTCAAGAGCTTGTAAAAAAAATAATAAAGAGCAAGTGGGATAAAGGCTCCCACACCCCTCTTCCCCCATTTGGGGGAAGCTTGTATCGTCTCTTGTATTTTCATGTTTTGCTTAATAATTTGCTAAAGTAGAATAGGAAAGAGTAGTTTCATTTCTTAGAAGTTTGCTTTCATAAAGTTGAAAAAATAACATATTATATTGGATGCTTAGCACAAAGGACATATTAAGGGCTTTTAGTACTCTCCTCATCTGTTAATTACCCACTTGTTATTTGTGGATGATGTTATTTTAATTGGTGTTGGTACTGTAGAAGAATGGAGTGCTTATAAAGATGCCCTTGACTTATTTTGCTCTGCGTCGGGGATGACTGTTAGCATTGAAAAATCTTCTTTTCTCTATCAGAATGTGGATGTTGATATCAGAAATAAGATTGCTGAGTTTCTCCCATTCAGGATGGAACCTCTTACTGGGGGCTTTAAGTATTTGGGCTATCGGCTTAAACCATTGGGGTACCATACTTCGGATTGGAGATGGATGATCGAATTATTTGAGAAAAAAATCCAAAACTGGACCTACAGGTATCTCTCACTTGGTGGCAGGGTGGTCCTTATAAAAGCTATGCTTACTGGGTTGGCTGTATACTGGTTTGCTTTGGCTAGATGCCCTAATTCTATTCTGAATGTTCTGCGCAAAACTATTTTCTCCCTTCTCTGGGGCTCTTCTGATGGCCATCACAAACCCCATTTGGTTAGCTGGGGAACTCTTTCCTTACCTGTAGAATTTGGTGGTTGGGATATTAAGAACCTTGAATGGTTTGGCATATCTTTGAGATTAAAAAGCATGTGGCAGCTACTTACTGGTACAAGTATCTGGAGCAGAATTATTGCCCATAAATACTTAAATAACAGAGCTTTAGAAGACTGGATATGTGCCCGGATTTTTTGTGTCAATGGTACCTCATACTTTTGGAATGGGTTTATTAGGATTTTTGAGTGGATTACCTGTCAGCTGGGATGGAGGGTGGGGAATGGATTAAAGATTAAGGTGGGGTTGATCCTATTGCTGGGCAAAACTCGCTGCATACTCTATCAGAGGAACTTAGAGTCTATCTTCATGATCTGGGGATCTCTTCCCTTGCTCAGGCACAAAATTTGGATGTGTGTGGTCCTGATGGTCCCAAGTGGTACTCTGCCACTAATCTACTTTTGGGTGGTGAATGGGCTGCTCAATGGAGCTTCTATGTTAAGGGCCTGACCCATGGGGGTATTAGGCTTGGGACTGCTGAGGATAAACTTCTTTGGATGTATGATGAACAGCAGGGATCGGTGACTGCAAAAAGCTTATGATCTTATTGTTTCAAATCATAGAACTATCATGGAGAATGACCTCATCTTGAAGATCTGGCACTTTAATATTCCCCACAAGCTTAAGTGCTTTATCTGGCTCACGTGTTATAAGAAAAACAATACCTGGGATATTCTGTGCAAGAAAGGCTAGTATGGTCCCAATAGGTGTTGTCTTTGTAATGAGGAAGCTGAAACTGTAGACCATCTTTTTGTTGGCTGTCTTTTTTTGAAGAAGATGATTTTGGGACTTAACAGTTTGTTCAAAGTGCATTTTCTTTGGAATGCCCCTACCTTCATGGAAAATCTATCCAACTGAGTTTCTAAGAATGGAGACTTTCGGTATCTGCCTCTTTTTCTTACTTGGAATATTTGGAAGGCTAGAAATTGCATGTTATTTGAAGATCGACGTCCCTTGATAGCTGGTCTCATACATGTTATCTTGGATGAGGTGAATACCTACAAGCCTGTTATGAAGTACAGGAATAAAATCCGAAACATTGGAAAGCCTCCTGTTTCAAAATACCCTAGGATCTTTTTTGACAGAGTTGCTGCTAAAGGTATTGGTGGAGCAGGTTTTTGTATATGGCTGAATGATCATCATTTGTTTGATTTTAAACTTGGATGTGGGAACAGCACGAATACTAGAGCAGAACTCTTAGCACTGTGGGCTTCATTACGGGTCGCCAAGGATATTGGGTTGCCTTACCTACATATCTTTGGCGACTCCTCTGTGATTATAAACTGGGCAAACAAGGAATCCACCCTGGACATGGTGAACTTGGAGGCTTGGTGCTACAGCACCAGATTTCTGATGCCCTCTTTCACCTGGGTGGATCTCAGTCATGTCTATAGGGAACATAACAAGAGGGCAGGCATCTTATCCAAGGAGGGGTTGCACTTGGCACCTGGCCATCTCTTACTTATTGAATTTTATGATGATGAGATTATAGGGGAAGACTCTATACAACTATTTTAGAATATGCTCATTCTATTTCGGTTTTTGTCTCATGATTTCTTTGAGCTATATCAAGTTTTGTTGAGCAGCTATTACAAGATATACAAGAGTCGCTCCCCTGCTTGGATAAGGTATCGGGGCTCTTGTTATTTTCCTTAGGGACATATTGTGACTGATATTTTTATTGCTCACCTATGAGAGGATATTGTGGTATTGATACCCAGATGCTTAGTGTATCTCTGGTATACTTGCTGTTTTTTTCTTTCTTTTTGGATTAGTATGGATTGATCTGTTTTGTAGTGATTTTATTTCTGATTTGCTGGCCCAGAGGGGTCTGTATATTTACTGATGATGTACAAGGTTCCTTTGATTCAATGAATACCAAAGAACTATTTTTTTTCGACTGAAAAAAAGGTTGAAAAAAGAAAAAGTTTCTTGTTTCATTGCTTACTTAGTTTTGTTTACTGTCATTTGATATACTATTGCAAAACCTAAAAGTTACCAAAATATCTTGAATTTCACCGTAAGGTGGATCAAGAGTGCTCTCTGTCGAAGAGTTTGTTTAACTGTCTTTCTTTTCATTTCATGCATTCTACTTTTTTGCAAGTTAATCAATTAATTTCTAAGTCTCTTGAACTTGCCGGAATCCAAGTCAAGAGCACTCTCTATCGAAGAGCATTCCCATTGCATTTCCTTGCATCAAGCATATAGTTTAGCTAAGACTCTTAAACTTTTGTCATAAGACAAAGTCAATAGCGCTCTCTGTCGGAGGTTTTTAATTAATTTACTTAATAAAATCTTTCAACTCACATTCCCTCTAATTAATTTACTTTGTTGATATCCTTCACCTAGTATGCTCTGCCGACTTCATAGTTGGGCTCGTACTCAAAACGGTGAAAGGACTTGCTAAGACCGCAATAACAACACAACTAAAATTTTACCCCTTAACCAACGCACCTGCATTGTAGAAAGTTTCAAGTCCATTCTCAGTAAGGGCATCGGAACTCCCCGTTGTCTAAGAGTTACGGCTAGCTCGTCAATCCACTGGAAACCATCCCGAGATACTGGACGGGCCGACATGTCTAGAACGGAGTGACTTTGAACACTTTCCCGGTCGATCTCTGATACCTTCTTCGTTTCAAAGCCATAATAAACAAGACCACTAAATTCTTTAAAATGTACCAAGAGCACTCGCATAACATTCACTAGCTTTATTTCAAGACTTGTTGTTATTTCTTTAAGCATTGCAGAGCTTCGACTCCATAAGGCACTGGTCTATTATTTTATGCATGCTTATTAATATGGATCATTTGTCCTTGGCTTATAAAAATCTTTATCTGTGAATGCATCTTTATTTACAAGTTCTTGATATACTGTTCATCTTTTAATCCAGTACAACAACATGGATTGCTTTGGCTTGTGTTCAAATTCTTATAATTATAATCATCTTTCATCATAATAACTCCTAAACAACACCCATCCGCATCATTCCCATTAAAACTTACTTAAACACATTGAGCCTTTAGAAACTCTTTGTTAGGGACTACCCCCCTTGGCTTCATTAGGAGTTAGCCTAAACGGAGGAGCTAGGAGTAGGTGACAGTACTTGGCTCTGTGCTTGCTCCCAAGGTCACACCTCTCCCACTTTCTCAAGTGAGGAGACAGCTTTCGGAAGATTTCTGCTGCTGGTGTGCAATTGGTGGACAACAATGGCAATTTCCTTAACTTATGGATTTCTCTCTCATTGATAGTCTATAAATAAAGAAGCATCCTCATTTGTCCAAATCATCCAAGACATCTTCATATCTGATCAAGAAGACAATTTATGGGGATAATATGTTGTTATTTTCTCTCTCTCTCACACACACGTGTGGACTGGTTTAGCCCTTGGAGACAGTTGTGAGGTTTGACTCAGTTGTGCAGGAATCCATGAGGTCTGGTCCATCCTCTTGCAGCAGATGGCGTCCCTATAGGGCCTGTTATATGTGGCCCAATCTTTGCTAGGGTATTCTCCAAGTAGGTCAAACCCTATATTGGGAATCCTACAGCAGGTCAAGCCCTATCTACGGAATTCTACAGCATTCGATCCCTATCTAGAACATCCAGCAGCAGCTGAGTCCTGTCTAGGGAATCTTCCAAGCACCCGAGCTCTATTTCAGTCAGCAGCAGCCAATCACAGCCTCAGTTTTTGGGTTTGATCAGTGGAAAAAACTCACTTGCTCAGAACAGTCATCTTCTATGGTCGTTTCTTCTTGGTATGTGTGCCCTAGAGGCAACATGATTGTTATGTAAAGGTATGGTATTTATCTGTTCATGTATAAACTCGGTCACCTCATTTAGAGGAAAGATTATTTTCCTTTTGGGGTTTTATTCCTTGACAAGTTTCCCCATAAAAATCTATGTGTTCCTGTGTATGATTATTTATTTTACTGTTGTTATATAACTCAGAATTTTAACTACTACTGCTATATTTCATACTGCTGATACAAGTCTGCTAGAAATTCAAAAGACCGTTACTACTATTAAATCTAAATCCATTTAAAAAATTTAACGCTATGAAGAAATCAGATTTGTGTATTTTTGAATGGGTCAGGGGCTATTTATAGTTTACCTTTTTTCTTTTTTTAGAATAGTTTTTGGAGGATTTGTTGGCTTGACTTTTCTGTAAAGAGCTTGAATTGGCTCTTGAGTAGATTTGGGATGGATTTTAATTTTTGTCAAATCTAGATGTATCCAATTCATAGAAGCATGGATCATGGATCCTCCATAGGTAGATCCTATAACATGGTGTGGTCACTCTAGTTCTTGACATATTGGCGCTTCTATGGCCTCTTCTGCACAACATATTTACCAATGGCATGAGCATATCACCATACCCCCCCATCTTCCTTCTTGGATGTTGGGATAGCCCTTGTGGGGATCCTTCCATTGCACCCATCTGTCTAACATGATTCCTTTAACCAAGACTTTTCAAAATACATTATCAGATACATTCTTAATGATTTCATAGCATTTGATGATTCATGCACCTCTTATCCAGATGATGGTTAGAGGCTTCTCAACCTTCTTGTTCATTTTATGAACCTCCCATGCTCTCTCACTCCTTTACGAGGGAGATCTTAATCATATGATAGCCTTTGTGTGGTGCCTTCCACTGCCTACCTCTACACAGTAGGCTTCCCCAAAAGACATTATCAAAACAGTATTGAATAGTGATCAATGATTCGACCTCCTTATTCATGCTTTCAGATGATGGCTAGGGGCCAGCTAGCTTACTTTCTCATTTCATTGGGACCTCCCTTGCTCTTCTTGTCCTTTACAAGGTCCTATTGAGTCTATACTTCATAAAAAGAAAAATGAACTGGAAGAAATTAGGATCAATACATGTTATTAGTTGAACTTAAGATCAATAAAATGACTAGATAAGTTCACAAGTGCATAAAATTGTTGATATAATAGGGTAGGAAAGTTGTGAAACTGAACTTAGGTATATCAACCTTACTAATGTCTAAATTGGACATTGGATAAAAACAGAAAGTGAATGCAAATTACATTGTTCACCTCTTTAGTATAAGTGTCATAGTTGGGCTAGCCCTTTTACACATATAATATAGATGTCACTTCATTTTACAGTTATATTCTTTTGACCCTAGGCAAAAGAGATACATAAAGAAGAATGCTTGAGATAAGATTTGGAAATGAAAGTCCTCTGGGTCAAAAAGAGATACATAAGAAGAAGAAGAATGCTTGAGATAAGATTTGGAAATGAAAGTCCTCTGACACTTTGTCATCTTCTGTCCTTCCAATCATCCTCATGCAAAACTGAGTGGTAATACACTCTACCTACTTGAGTGGTATAAGTACACTACTCAAAAGTCACGCTTCATTTGTAGTATCATCTCTTTTATCATTGTTCTAAGGCTCTCATATACAAGTGTTTTAATCCTATGGACACGACATATTTGGTGTTGTCTTGTGGTTGGCATAGTTTCTCATTTATGTGCATTTGTGAATCTCATATATAATGCACCCATGCTTGGTCATCTTTCTCTCTCTAGCACTTTTTGGTTAAGCCCTAGTGCAATTCTTTAGTGTTGGTTTTGTTGAATATTGTAACTTCAAAGGATATTCTAAATGTATTTTTTCTGATGTAACCCAAGGGAGATGTTATTATTCCTCCGGCGGGGTGTTACTATTGTATTTGGTCATCATAGAGTCACGAGGTAAAGCCTCCATTGTAAGTCGGGTCAATAGTACCCTAATGATTATAATATAATATTGTATTGAGTTTTCCTAAGTGAAGTCAGCCCACTTAGTTAAGTGGGGCCGACTTGTTAGGTGAAAAGTGAAGTGACGAAAAGAGTATAAATAGAGGAGATGTGTTCCTCATTTGAACACACACTCACTTGTGTACAGCGCATAGGAGAGAGAGATATATCTGCTGGAGGGAGGCGCACCTGTCTGGGGTCTTGTCTTGTACTTTTTATACATCTTATATAGAGGAAGTTTTGCTGGGTTTTCTTCACCATGAGGGTTTCCCAGGATAAATCTTTGTGTTCTTTTGTGTGGCTGTGCTTGTCTATCTTTCAGTGATCTTTTTTCTTATGGTTATGCTGTAATGATGCTAAATGTTATAAGATCTGATATAACTATTAAAAACTTAACAGGGTTTTCCTCTTTTTACTGCAGGTTTTGGTGTTGGCGTTTTGGTTCTATTTGCTCACCTCTTTTTGTTTGTGGTATCATCATCTTAGAGATGTAAGGGGTTACGGGCTTGCTGAAAATCAATTGCGACAGAGTAATCAATTATGTTTGTAGGCCCTCTTTAGTGGAAAAGTGCAATTCTTGGAGACAGTTGGATGATCAGATAAAATTGCAGAAAATTTTGGAATACTATAATTTTGATAGGCCATTTTTTATGAAAAAGAAGGTTTGGAACTACTTTTAATATGTGACTCCTTAATCTGTAAGAAATGGAATCTCTTACAACTGAATTATCTGATGAGGTCGATGTTTAAGTGAATATTCATATCAGATAGACTCACTGGAAATCAATGCTAAGGATGACATGTTGGCCCTTTCCCTTGTTCGATGAGGAGGTCAACATGAAAGCTTAGTCTAGTGATGTACTGTTGAATGCATATCTTTTATTTTAAATGGTAATAAGAAGCGTTTTCCAAATATGGAAAAAACTCCGATCTGGTTGTTTACAATTTGCATTTTTATTTTATTTTTTAAATTTTGGAAAAAATTGCTTATATTAATCAAAATATTTGTACAAATCTATAGAGAGACAAGTATATAGTATTTAGAGATATGGGAACCTATCAAAATATTCTTCTAAGAGAAGACAGTGTTGCTATAAAATCTGAATATTAAACTACAAAAAACTTTTAGCATCTTTAATAACGAGATAACCCTTGGTGAAGACTTGGACAATTACCTCATCCTTGCAGAGCTTTTAAAAAGTGGAAACTGAACTAAGTCATCAGAATAACACTTACAACGCATTTTTTATAATGAATAAAGGGCTGCTATACAAACATGATGATACATTCCATTTAGACATGTAAAGAATAAGCAGACCTTAGTCCCCATGAAGGGAAACTCTCCAATGAAGAAAATCACTCTATATCATAAACACGAGTCTGACCTTTGATGGTAAACTGTGATAGAATACCAAGCAAATACACCAGATAGCTTGTAACTTTGTAAGAGAATCTGAAGTACCACACTTTGTTGAATCTGTTAACCTAATGGGGTTCTGATCTGAAGACATCCACCTGGATTCAAAGTGGGAGTCAAAGGGGACTTTATGCAGAAGAAGGTACTATTTTTTATTGTTTATTGGAGTTATTCGGGTAGCAGGAGAGGTTCTTTTGAAGCTTACAAAATTTTGATTTGTATTTCTAGAAAAAAGTGGTTTATTACTTTGTTTATGTATTTAACTCCCACATTAGACTATGAATGTCTTTTAATTATGGATAGAAATTGTAAATGCACTCTTTTAATCATGCGTGGAATGTTTTGACTTTTTAATCATAAGTGTCGTTGGGAATTTTTTATTGATTGTGGGACATGGATAAATTTCTTTCTTCCTTTACTTAGAAATATTCAATATGAGTTAGTTATTATGATGTTCTTATCCATTCCACTTGATAACCTAGTAGAACTCATCAAATTGGTTTTTCAGTCACTACGGTAGAATGAGAGAACACATAATTAGTAATTACTCTTGGAGTGTTGTGCCACATATTTCCCTTATTTTGATTTTCATGGATGTAGAAATTTCTGGAATTTGTATAGATACTGCCGTACTTTTATCATAGGTTGTGGATAACCTTCCATTACTGAATATTGTCTTTCCTTTTAGTGTAATGGATTCTTAGAAACTAAGTGCTTGATGTTTCATCTAATTATTCGCTTTATTACTAATGATAAGAATTTGGGTAAGTTATTTTCTTTTTGTTTGCAAAGATAAATTAAAACATTTTAAAATGAGAAAGGCATGTGACAAGTTTATGGGGAATGCTAGTCATAGACATGGAGAAAATATAAAGATTGATGTCATCTATGAGTATTTCAGAGAACCTCAGGAAGACTATTTTTGTAACTCTATGGTTAAGGTTACATGCACAACAATGGCTTCTTGTTTCATAACTTCTAGCTGTCTAGGAGTCGTTGATTTTTACAAGATTTCTACATAAGCGAATTTTTTCCATGCCTTTTGATTTGTGTTGACACAAATTTTGCAAGAAAAATTATTTGCTTGTAAACATGGCCTTTTCAATTAATTTTCCCAGGTCAACCTACACACAAAGTTGGTTGGAGAGACCCTGCTTTCATACACATATCTTGAAGGACTAATGGCCAAACACCAAGTGAGGGAGCTTTGCAACGTGTAATCATTTTGGTGAAACGGGGAAAGTAAGTCCCATTTCTACTATCTGCAATATTTTCTTGCATGCTTGTCAGAAATGACACATATAATCTTGTATTTTTTTTAGCACTGTTTAGAAGCATATTATCAAGAATCTCTATGATTTATTTGGTAGTTGAATCCTTTTAAGAAAAGGAAAGATGGATTTTTCCAATATACTGTCAAAGGGAAATGTTTAGCTATTGAAGCATATTTCATTTGCTAATTCGTCGCTTCCAGGAATAGCATGATGGTTCTAATGCATATAGCAACTACCAACCAGGCACTCTAAATACTAATGATCGTCTCATAGAGGACTTGGATGATATTGACAGTATTTGATATTGGAGACCTATCTTATGGCAATGGATACCTATCAGAATGGGATCGATTCACGGCACAAGTGGAGCCCATTGCTTTGCATGTTCCGCATATGGTAGCAAGGTATTACTATTTACCAGTTCAACCGTCTCTATATTTCCATGCTCTTTCCTTTAATCATTCTAAAAACATTTGAAAACATTGTTGAGATATTTTATTAAGTTCTCTAACTAGAACTGTTCTTTCACAATGGTAATCATGAACATGATTGTCCTAATTCAGTTTCATTTTATAAGAATATAAATTCAAGAGGAGAATGTGGTGTACCTTCTAAAACCACATTTTATGCACCAACAGTCAATGATGCTAAGATATGGTATGCAATAAGCACATTCTATTGCAAAATGTTGAAAGCTCCATGGTGTTGAATGTGGATCAGTGCTCTGCTAAAGTTTTTTCATATTTTCTTATGGTTGTCTCATGTGTGAAATATAATCTTTTTCATCACTTCTCTAACCACATTATATGTTCCAATGATAAATGATTCTAAGATATGATGTAAATTGTAATGAGCACATCCTGCTGTAAACTTCCGAAATGGTTTCATGGTCTTGACTGTGATCCGTGATCTGCTAAAGTTTTTCTTTTAATGTTTTCTTATGGATGGATCATGTATGAAATATATGCATGTTCATATCTCTCTCTCCCTATAACTTAAAAGAATTTATATTACGGATGCATCAATAAAGTACAAAATCTGTAGGTATTACCAAGTCCCTCATTTTAGAACTTGGCCTAGTTTGAAAAGCTTTTGAAGTGCCAAGCCATCTTTCTTTTCAATTGATCCCAAATTTAAACTTTAAAGATAAGATTGTACAGACTAAAAAACAGATTACTAAGAGACCAGACCAATTTTTCATCAATGGGGTTTTGAGATCCAGAGTAAACTAAAAACTATCCTAATGTTTCGAAGGAACCCTATCTTGGTTTCAGACATCAATCTCTCTTCATTTTCAGAAAGGTCATATTAACATTATCATCCATTGTTTTCACACCCAAAGTCAATTTTGCATGAGAAGAGAGGTCAAGGGTTTTCTTTGCATCATATTTAACAAAGAACGTAACTGTCACAGATTATTTGACATTGTTATCTTTGGAGTTACTCTCCTAATTGTAACGAGTTTATCTGCAACTCATCATTGTTATTTTAATTTGGAGTTGTGTACCACATCTATATTTGGTGTATTTAGTATTTCTCGGGTATTCTTGTTAAATTGGTTCATAATGCATATCATAAACTTTGGCAGTCTAAAGTGTTTTACACTATAATATTTTAAAGATCTTTTACTTGAGCTTATAGGTATTTTAGATTACTAGTCTGATATTGAGGTATAAAATGTTTGTGAATAAAAAGTGAATATAGGATTAGATTTAAAAGAGACCTAATTCTAAGTTCTAAGTTGCCTTCTTGATAGAGCAGTGCATCTTTCCCTCTTATTTTCCTGAGACTTACTTTAGATTCCTTCAAGACTTTAGGATATTGGCAACTGAGGTTTCTCAAATATAAGCAATCATACAAGTTTACTAGTTTAGTAGTTGTTTTAGTTGCATCTCAGTAATCATTAGAAACATGGTAAAAAACCTATGGAATTAATTTTAATCTTTGGCCATTGCAAGGAACATTTGTTATCTGTGAAGTGATTAGAACTTAACAAAATAAATTTTAAGTTTGTTGATTTTGTCTCCAATTTTGCAAGTTCATCTGCAGAGAAAGACTTGGGTGATGGACCAACTAATGTATGTGGATTCATCATAGATGTTGAGTCCCATATAACGCAAGGTCATCCGGATCCCCAGGGAAATATTGGGACATTGAATGGTGAAGAAAGCTCTTTAACACAGCTACCCAATGGAGTTTGTCCACTATTTACTGGCATGGTAACTGGAGGACAAACCAGTAACGGAAGAAGAGAAAATGTAGACTTCATATCTCAGCTTCTTCACTATACAACAAGAAGTAGTATTTCCAGACAATCAGAAGGACAAACTGAAATAGTTGCTCCTGCTGGAATAAGTAGCATGACTAAGAAAGCTTTTAAAAACTCATTTTCAAGGGGCAGTCAGTTACATATGATGGAGTAGATAAGAGAAAGAAGTCAAAATCTAGAAGAGATGTTTTCAGGTTTAAATAGGAATCGAACTGTTGATTTTTCATGACTGTTGCAACAGATGATGTCTGCTGTGTCTCAAGTCCTAGGCAATGAATCTGAGGCTCTGGAATCTCAAAATGGTATTGAGGAAAAACCTAGAGCCTCAAGTTCAAACAATTAGGCATATAATAATGATGGAGAGATCCATCTTAGAATCTCAAATGAGTAATAATTTTTAGTGGAAGAGAAAGAAGTAGAAGTTTAAAAGCCTCGGTTAATGTGTGCATGTCTGGGATTGCATCTACATGTTTGTGTGCATATGGATGTGATTGGGTGTGTGCATACATGCATGCATTTGTGTGGGTTTGTATGTGGTTTTGAGTTCATGCATATATGCATCCATGGATGTATAGTGGTGTTTATTTGTGTGTGTGCATGCGAGCATGCATGCATGTGATGTGTGCTTTTTGCTCTTTGTATACTAATATGAGTAAGAATATTTGAATGCAACTTGTATTCTTTCTTCTTGTGTGTCAGTGTTCCATAAGATGAAGTAGACAATGGCAATGACAATGAAAATATTCCATCTGATGCTGACATGCAACAATCAGAGAATTATGTGTTGAATTTTTGTATTAGCATAAATACTTAAAAATTTGCAGATTAACTTAAACAAATGACAAGTGCAGTAAAATAACATTCATCACATCAGCACAATGGACACAAGAGTTTTTCACTGGGGAAACCTTCAAAAGAAAAAAACCCCAAAAAGCATTAGTAGCTCATCTTGTAAATGAGATGACTTAGGAAATTCTTCAAAAGGTTCCTCAAACCCCAATCTAGGTTTAACCACAGTTTACAGTAAAAATTTTCTCAGCAAAAATCAGAACAAGGGTTTCAAACCCTAGTTACTCAAATTTCTAGATCTGTCCAGAAATAATCAAAACTGCCAAAAACACTCTGCCTGAATTTTTATCAAATCTGCCCAGAAAAATGAGGACCTACCTAGAAATAAAAAATGACTGCCCAAAATTTTATGACAACTGCCCGGAATTTATTTTTCCCTGCTCGACCGTTTTTTTCCTCTGCCCGGAAATTCTGCTTTTTCCTTGTCTGCCCGTCCTTTCTCTTGCCCGGCCGTACATTGTCCGACAGGGTATTTTTTAAGGATTCTAATATTATACTTAAGTATAGTACTCTAGGCAATTTTTTTGGATTGAAAAAACCATGTTTATAGAGGTAGGCGAATATTAAATATGAAACATAGAATTAACACTAAAATGTGTAAATTTTGGCGAATATTATTAAAAAAAAAATACTTTTATGTAAATATATGCGACATTAAACACTAAATAGCGAATTTATTTTTTGTGAAAAACACCCAAAAAATAGCCAATTGGCGAAATTTCGCCACTAAAAATTACCCTGCTGTCTGACTGCCCTATTTTTGCTGCTCGACAACTCTGCTGCTGCCCGAAAGGGTTTGCAGCCTGCCCGTAATTTCTGTTGAAGGCCCAACAACCTAAGGTTGCTACAAGACCCTCACGGGTCTGCTTTCGGGCTGCCTGAAGGGCCTGTATTGTGAAATTCAGTCACAACAATCTTAAGACTAAAATAGATCTTACAGAAGATTCACGACAAATTTACGCATGAAATGACATTAACGGTGCTGCAATTGTATATTATCAACAATCAATAATGAGAGATGATACAATGTCATACAACTTGCATGAATGCAAGACAATTCGAATTCCTTGGAGGTCATTCGAATTGGATAGATGAGAGGAGATTAATTGTCCGTTAGCCACACTGAACACACCAGTTAACAACTAATTAAGCCATGATTGACTCTAACTGAGTCCTAACTGAATTAGAGTGCAATAATGATTGAGTCTAACTGAATAGAACTCAACTGCATGTCAAACAGTAGGTGGGGGCGCATCTCTAACTCAAGTCAGCTCCGATGAAGTGAACTGAACTGAAACTAGTCACCAGAAGTTGTTGGAGGTGCTTTAAATCACTCCAGTTAACTCAAATCAGCCCAAAATAGACAATGAGATGAGGGAGGCGCCTTTCCAATTCAGCTTAACTGATTGTTAGGTGAAACAACATTGAGTTAACTAATTGGTGCACTTATGACAAGCATATCACCCCATATTTGCTCCCTGATTGAAGGAGGAAGTCTAGTTAGCCTCCCTGATTGAAGGAGAAGGCTTAGTTGGCCTCCCTGATTGAAGGAGGGCGTGGGTGTGCTGATGCTAATGTCCGGAGTGTGATGGTGTGCTGATGCTGATGTCAGTAATTTGAGTCAATTAACTTAGGATAGTGGGTGAATAGGCCAAAATTGACCAAATAGGTGTGTGGGTTGGATGATGACTCCAACACCCCCCCTTAAGCTATACTCATGTGGATGAGTAAAAATAAAATGTTAGGGCCCCAACAACAAATGCCATAGGTCACCCTGTACAAAAAGTAACTCTAAAATGCTTAAATAAAATGCTAAGTGAGGAAAGAAGGAAAACCCAGTGGGAAACCCCCCCCTCAAGCTGAACACTGAAGAAGTAACTGCGTTCACCTTGATGAACTCACCCTCAATATTGAATGGAGGTAAGTGAACTTTTTCTCAGTAAAGTTCTTGGTGAAAATATCTGCAATCTGCTCATCTGTAGGGCAATATTGCAGAACAATTGTCTTGTCATGCACTAACTCCCTGATGTAGTGCATGTGGATCTTAACATGTATGGTCCTTTGTCGCTGAACTAGATTCGTTGAGATCTTGATAGCACTTTGGTTGTCACAAAATATGACTGTGGACAAAGCACTACCAATCTCAAACTTTGGAAGAATACCTTGCAACCAAATTGCTTGCATGCAAGCATTCACTACTCCCTTGTACTCGACCTCTGCTTAAGACAATGCAATGGCAGCCTGATTTTTGTTGGACCAACAAATGGGGCCACCACCAAACACAAACACATACCCGTAAGTGGACTTCCGATCTATGGAATCCCTTGACCAATCTGAATCTGTAAAACCGACCAACTCTAGCTCAGAATCTGCAGCATAGTGAATGCCGTAAGATCGAGTGCCCTGAATGTATTGAGTGATCCTCTTGGCTGCCTTCCAATGGAGCTCATATAGCAAGCTTTCGATCAAGTATAGCAAGCTTCCGATCAACTAGCGACAAATAGTGGAATCCATGGGTGGAGTGGATTTTCCCTCTTCAAGACTGATTCCTGATAGGAAAGGAAATGGTGCAACCTTACAATCAGCCATGTTAAGCTTAATTAACAGGTCTGAAACATATTTTGACTGAGTTACCATAATCCCATCAAAAAGTCTTGTGTGATCTCAAGCCCCAGAAATTGTTTCAGTAGGCCCAAATCACTCATTTCAAAAGCATCATGGAGAGCAGTTTTTATAAAGGAAATCGAAGCAAGTGTGCTTCCTGTTATCAAAAGATTATCAACATATAATACTATGATCATAATATTATCATCATATTGCTGCAAATATACATTAGGATCAGATTTGCATCTTTGGAAGTTCTGTGAAAGCAGAAATGCATCCATTTTGGCATACCAAGATCTTGGGGCCTGTTTCAAGCCATATAATGATTTCTTCAATTTACAAACCAAGGAAGGATCTGATGTATAGCCCTCGGGCTGCTTCATATATATCTCTTCTTGCAGGTCTCCATGAAGAAAATCACTTTTGACATCCATGTGATTGACCTCCTAGTGCTTGGATGCGGCGATGGCCAAAACTAGTCTTATGGAATCCATCTTTGCCACTGGTGCAAAGGTCTCATGATAGTCCACTCCTTGGACCTGAGAGAACCCTTTTGCAACCAGCCGTGCTTTGTATTTGCAGGTTGTGCCATCTGCAGCAACCTTTGTCCGATACACCCACTTGCATTGAACTAATTTCCTCCTGAGTGGAAGGAAAACTAGCTCCCAAGTTGCATTTTTTCGAAGAGAATTGAACTCTTCATCCATAGTAGCTTTCCATCTCGGATCATTCCGAGCATGGTAGTAGGACTTGGGATCAGACCCAATCATCAAATAACAGGTCTCGGACAACAATGAATCATGACAAGAGAGAGCAATACCTGCTCTTTGAAAATCAGACCGGGTTCTTCTTGGATCAACCGAATTTCCAATGTTTGTCCCAGCGGAAGAGAGTGTCTTTTTGGCCCAAGTTGGGAGATGAGTGGACACATCAGAATCTGATTCCGAACCTGATATATTTTGCTCACTGATATCAGACATCAGATCTGAAATATCAGAGCCTTCACTCCCATTTCCATCATTCAAATGATCAACAGAACATGAGGGAATTTCAACAGTTTTCTTCTTGACTAGTTCTACCTCTTGGAGCGGTTCTTCAAAACGGACACTTATCTCAATGAATATCTGTTTGGTTCTGATATTCAGAAGTTTGAATCCCTTTGATTCTTCTGGATATCCAATAAACAAACATTCAATACTTTGCGGTTGCAAAGATTTCCTCTTGTCAAGCAGAATTTGAGCCCATGTAGTGGACCCAAAAACCTTGAAATTTGACACATATGGTTTGTGTCCAAAGTAGGCTTCGAAAGGAGTTTTTCCTTTCACGGAAAAGTGAGAGACTCTGTTTTGAATGTGAGCAACAACATTCATAGCCTCAACCCATAGGGTTGCAACCAAACCTTTGGCTTCCAGCATGCAGATAGTCATTTCTTTGAGGGCCCAGTTTTTCCTTTCCACTACACCATTTTGCTAGGGTGTGTAGGGAATGGAGTGCTGGATTTGGATCCCACTGTTAGCACATATTTGTAGCAATTCAGACTTGATATACTCTCCTCCATTATCAGATCTGAGAGACTTTATCTTCCTCCTAGAGGCATTCTCATGGCAATGCTTTAAACTCAATGAATCTTTCCAAAACTCCAGATTTTTTCTTTAGGAAGAAAACCCAAGTCTATCTAGAAAAGTCATCGATGAAGGTAAGTACATACCATGAACCACTCATGGATGTTGTAGGTATGGGTCCGCTGATATCAGAATGAATCAACCCCAAAATACTTTTTGCACAGCTTGCCTTTCCCCAATCAAACTTATGCTCATGGTGTTTGCTGACAATGCAACCTTTGCAAATTCCATTGGAAGTTTTGATGGCTGAGAGGCCTTCAATCATGGAATGTTTCTGAAGTTGCTGCAAGTATTTGAAGTTCAAATGACCAAATCTCTCATGCCATAGCCTACTGACCTCATTCCCATGAGTCAAAAGAGCGGTGGGCTTTGCATCCGCCAGAAACTTGGAAAACTCACAGGCCTTAGCATGGTGGTTTGCTATGCCTGTTGCAACAAGCTTCCCGGATGCAATCTCTGTGATTTCAACATCATTCGGGCTGAAAGTAACTCTCTTGGGCACTCCGATGTGTGTCATTTGATATACACTCAACAGATTGGAGGCAAAGGAGGGTACATACAGAACATAAAAATAGCTGCCATGTTCAAGTTTTACAGTACCTTTGCCTTTCGAAATGATCTGAGAATCATCTCCCATGTGGATGGGAATGCTTTTGTCGGTGTCCAGGGATGAGAAGGATTCTTTGCTTGCCATCATGTGGTTCGAAGCACCAGAGTCTATGAGGAGAGCTCTAGGCTTCGAAGTGCTTGCCATGAGGGCATGCCCTCTTTCTAGCTGGATGTCCCGATCGTGATTATCTCTCTTCCGAACACTCTCTGGAAGATTGATATTGTTCCTCTCAAGGAGAAGAGTCATCTCATCTAGCTTTTTCTAAATGCAGGCATGTTCGGGGTGAAATCCCTGCCCGCAATAGGAACACTTGACTTTTTCTTTGCCTTGGTTTCCTTTATTCTTGTGTTTCTTTGAGCTGGAAGGCTCTTCTTGCTGCTAGTTCTTCTCTTTTGGATTCAGAGCATCAAACTTAGCCTTTTGATTCTTCTGCTTTCCTTTACCCTTCGTATCTTTGGGCCCCGAAGCAAACATTGCTTGATCTTTGGAGGATCTGGTGATCCCCATCTACACAAGCTTGTCATGCTCGTTTGTGAGGGACTCAATGAAGGCATTGAGAGAAGGCATTTTCCAATTCGGGGTTGTTAGCTTCCTGGTATGGAATGTGAAAACAAATACTGAGTAATCCGATCCAAGTTTTGAAAGAATGGAGAGAATGAGATGATCATCCTCTTTCTCCACCTTACACTGCTTCAACTAGAGCACTAGGTATTTGAATTTGGTGAAGAATTCATTGAGAGTTTTGAAATTGCTTGGGTTAAGAGAAATCAGCTCATTCTCTAGCCGATAAATCCTCATGTCATCCTGCTTATCAAAGAGATCAACAAGTTTATCCCAAATTTCCTTCGGATTCTTCAATCCAGTGACATGGAAATGAAGATCTTTGGAAATTGATAGGCACATAAACCCAGAAAATTCATCCATCTTGTTCCAGTATCTAGCTTTATCCACAACATGGTTTGGCTCTATTTCGGTGTCCATTGTGACTTTGTAGAGTCCTTTGGCATGCAGTTGAATCTCTATATTTCCCTTCCATTGGTGGTAATTGAAAGGAGTAAGAGGATCCACGGTAGAAGCCATTTTTCTGCTGTAGCGAATGCAGTAGAAGTCTTTCAAAGAACCTGCAAAAACACAAAAGGGCATTGTAAGGTCGAATAACCGACACTTTTCATGTTTTCATCACACCTAGCTTAGTCAATCAAGCAAGCTTGATCAACAATTCATTTGCTTAGGACTTACGTGGTAAACCTTCGGCTTCTGGTGCAGTGCTGGAATTTTTGAGCTTTTTGCTCAAATTGCGTGCTAGATCCGTAAAAAATCTTGTTTTTGAAGAAGAGCTTCGTCTCGCCATGGCTTTGAAACCATGTCAAATTCAGCACAACAATCTTAAGACTAAAACAGATCTTATAGAAGATTCAAGACAAATTTACACATGAAATGACATTAACAGTGCTACAATTGGAGGTTGCAGTTGTATATTATCAATAATCAATAATGAGAGATGATACAAAGTCATACAACTTGCATGAACGAAAGAACATTCGAATTCCTTGGAGGTCATTCGAATTGGATAAATGAGATTAGCTTAACTGTTTATTAGCCACACTAAACACACCAGTTAACCACTAATCAAGCCATGATTGACTCTAACCGAGTCCTAACCGAATCAGAGTGCAATAATGACCAAGTCTAACTGAATAGAACCCAACTGCATGTCAAACAGTAGGTGGGGGTGCATCTCTAACTCAAGTCAGCTCCGATGAAGTGAAGTGAACTGAAACTAGTCACCAAAAGTTGTTGGAAGCGCCTTAAATCACTCCAGTTAACTCAAATCAGCCCAAAATAGACAATGAGATGAGGGAGGTGCCTTTCCAACTCAACTTAACTAATTGTTAGGTGAAACAACATTCAGTTAACTAATTGGTGCACTTATGACAAGCATATCACCCCATATTTGCTCCTTGATTGAAGGAGGGCATGGGTGTGTTGATGCTGATGTTGGGAGTGTACTGGTGTGTTGATGTCTGTAGTTCGAGTCAATTAACTTAGGATAGTGGGTAATTAGGCCAAAATTGACCAAATAGGTGTGTGGGTTGGATGATGACTCTAACATGTATGGCCACGACAACCCTCACGGGCTACCCGAGGGTGCCTAACGGGCCTCAACCCTCATGGGTAGGCCTGTTACAGGCTGCCTGGAGGTGCAAGAGAGGGAAGTGCCCTGCCCAGAAAGAAATATCACAGCCCATGAGAGGAGAAAGGCTGCCCAGCTGCCTGAAACAAACTGCCTAAAAAATCTGTGGCTGCTTGGATTTGGAGAGAGAAAAAGATGGCCGCTAAAGATAAGGGTTTGTTGAGAAAAAACCTTAATATAGAAAACCCTAGCTTAGGTTTTGTTGTTGATGGAGAATGATGATGCCCTAACTAGACTCATCCATGCTAGGGCACAATCACAAAATCTTATTTCTTCAACCTTGAGTAGCTGTACCTGTGAGATCAAGTGTGTGTGTGTAATAATGAATTGACTTGATCTTCTTTTATAGCCTTTAGTCACCTGTAAGTGGACCAAAATTAGGAAAGACAAAATAATAATATTTTATTCTTTTCCTAATTTCACTTTTACCTTTTTACCAAAAAGGTCCTTTATGTATTTTTGACTTTTACCAAAAGTCCTTATTTATCTTTGACTTTCACCTGTGGTCCAAAAGTCCTTATGTATTTTTGACTTTTTACTTCACCCTTTTTCCTAGTGACCCTGTGGTCATTACCTATGGTATTTTTTATTCCAAAAGTACATCATCATAAACCAAGAGAGTTACTAATGCTTTTATCTCACACTTTGTGTGACACCAAGATCATGTACTAGGGTAACTTAACCAAGGGTAGCTAAGCCTCGAAGAAGTACACAAAGCCCATAGATCAAGAGTCAGAGTGTCACACATGCCTAGATCCAGTCTAGGGCTTATAGTGCCTTCCTGGTAACAGACCAGGTGCCTCGGCCATGGGCTGCATAATTTGACCCTAGGTCAAATACTTGGTAACAAACCAAGTGCCTCCATTATCCAAGAGAATGGCTACTCAGAACTAAGCTAAGTCTACTAGTACTAGACTGGTCCACATCATGGTCTCGCCCCAGATGTCTACCATTCAATGGAATGGTCACTCAACATTGGGTTGAGTCTACCCAAGACAGAGCTGGGTCTATATCATGGTCACATACCAAATATCTACCGTTCAACATAATGGTCACTCAACACTGGGTTGAGTCTACACCGTGGTCCTGGACTAGGTGTCCCCATTCTTCGAAGAGAATGGATCTCGATGCTGCTCAGAAAAATCAACACTCCCTCTTAGCGAGAGAGGCATTCTCTGCCATACCTAGCTTGTCACGAAAGTACACGAACTTTGATGTCGATAGAGGCTTTGTCAAGACATTTGCAATCTGTTCATCCGTACAAATGTATTGCAACTTCAAAGCACCTCTCTGCACTAGGTCTCTGATAAAATGATACCTCATTTCGATGTGTTTAGATCTATCATGAAACATTGGGTTCTCTGAAAGCTTTATGCAACTCTGATTATCGCAATGGATGATCATTGAGTCAAGCTTTCTCTCGAACAGATCAGATAACAATTTTCTGAGCCAAACTGCTTCCTTGCAGGCATCATTTGCAGCAATATATTCTGTCTCAGCTGTGCTCTGAGCTATGGAACCCTGCTTCCTGCTGGACCAAGAGATCATTGGTGATCCCATACTGAAGCAATGACCAGAGGTACTTTTCCCGTCAACTGCACTGCCAGCCCAATCTGAATCTGAATATACAGATAACAATACTCCACTGCTGGAAGTATACCTGAGCCCATAAGTGATAGTACCTCACACATATCTGAGTACATGTTTGGCAGCTACCAAGTGTATGTGCTTCAAATTAGACATGAATTGACTTAGTGCATTCACTGTGTAACAGATGTCTGGTCTCGTATGCACAAGATACATCAGGGAACCAATGAGATGTTTGTATAGAGTAGAGTCCACACTTTGTGAACTAGAGATTGAGTCCCACAACTTTGTTAAGTTGGTAGTCATTGGTATGCTCATGGACTTGCAGCCCTGCATCCGAAATCTCTGCAAGATATCCACTACATACTTTCCTTGTGTCAGGAAGATCTTACCTGGATTTTGCCAGACTTCTAAGCCAAGGAAGTAATGCATCGATCCGAGATCTTTCATCTCGAATTCAGAGGTAAGCTCCCTCTTACACTGGTCTATCAACTGTTTATCACCTGTAAGAAACAAGTCATCTACA
This sequence comes from Pseudotsuga menziesii, assembly GCA_001517045.1. Taxonomy (NCBI): domain Eukaryota; kingdom Viridiplantae; phylum Streptophyta; class Pinopsida; order Pinales; family Pinaceae; genus Pseudotsuga; species Pseudotsuga menziesii. The sequence goes on from LPNX010131278.1 coordinate 389,846, forward strand.
TATAGAACAAGTATCAAGACATGATTATGAACAACCTTAAAGTACAAGTTAGAAACAACTGTACTTTTGGAAAACCCCAAGCTATGGAGAAATCCATCCATCGTGGCATACCAGACTCTCGGAGCCTGTTTCAGTCCATACAAGGCTTTCTTCAATTTACATACATGGGTCTTCTTCCCATGAGTCACAATGACTTCGTGTTGTTCAATATAAACTTCTTCCTCAATCTTACAATTGAGAAAGACCGTCTTTACTTCCATCTGATGTAACTTCCATCCAAATACTGCAACAAGTGAAATGATGGTTCTGATGGCACTATACTTGGAAACAACAACAAATTTTTTGTCATAGTCAATGCCTTCTTTCTGAGCGAAGCCACAAGATATGAATCTAGCTTAATACTTCTCCACACTGCCATCAACAACATGCTTGATTTTATAAAGCCACTTGGAAGTCACAACTGACTTCCCTGCTGTTCTAGGAACAATTTCCCAAACATCATTCTTCATGATTGACTTGTACTCTTCAATCATGGCATCAACCCATACATGTTTATTTGTTGCTTCTTCGTATGATGAAGGTTTTGAATTGATAAGCTGACTCATAAGACTGGAGTACTTCTGTGGTCTTATTCTTTCTCTAAAAGTCCCAGGAGGAGCTTTATGCTTCTCACTTTCTTGCACCGTCTGTCGGTACCAAGCAAGTCTCCTTTTGGAAGGAGGAACTTCAAGTAGTTCTTCTAGTGGACTTTCAGTTTTCTCAAGAACATCTGGAATTTGATCATCAAATTTCTCTTCCTCCCTCTAAATTTCTGAATTTGGAAACTCAAGTGGGGCAACTGCATCTTCCGGTGGAAGCTCTAGCATTTTACGAAACACAACTTCCTCATGGAAGATCACATCTTTGTTGACCTCAATGTGCCTTTGTCTAGGTATATATACTCGATAAGCCTTCGAGCAATCACTGTACCCAACAAATATACCTTTCTTACCAGAGGGCTCTAGCTTGGCATTCTTCTCTTTTGGCGCATGAACATACACAGGAGTACCAAATATCCTCATGTGATCATCTGCAGGTTTCTTCTTGGTGAAGACTTCTTTTGGAGTCTTCTCCCCCAAGATAGCATGTGGGTTTCTGTCCTGGATGTACACAACAGTTCCTGTAGCTTCATCCCACAAAGACAAAGGAAGATCTAGATCAATGATCATGGCTTTAGCAGCCTCACAGATCGTTCTATTCTTCCTTTCTACAACCCCATTCTGTTGGGGGTTGTAAGGCACTGTAAGCTCTTTCTTGATTCATGCTTCTCGACAAAAATCTTCAAACTCATTAGATTCATACTCACCTCCGTTATATGATCTCAAGATACAGATAAGTCTGCCAATCTGATTTTCAATCAATGTCTTGAACTCTTTGAACCTGTCAAAGGTTTCACTCTTGGCTTTGAGGAAGTAAATCCAAGACTTTCGAGAGTAGTCATCAATAAACAAGACATAATAAAAACATCCACTTAAGGATGGTGAAGACATAGGCCCACAAATGTCAGAATGAATCAAATCCAAAATGCCTTTAGATATACTTTTGCTTATGGGAAAGGATTTCTTAGTGTTCTTACCTAGAGCACATCCTTTGCAGATTCCTTCATGTTTTGGAGAAAATTCTGGCATACCTGTAAACCATCTTCTGCAATCCCAGGAGAGCTGTGTAGTGAAGGTGTTCAAACCTTCTATGCCAAAGTTCACAAGGATCAACTGTGTGATTTACCAAGGCATGAGAGGAATCTTTGGAAGCCTTGTAGAGGCCTCCCTCTCGAATCCCAATCTGTACTGTTGAGTTTATATTTTTTTATTTTTCCCATAAAAAGACTTTGTCCATAAAGAGGACTTTGTAGCCCTTGTCTTCTAAACCAACAACAAATAAGAGATTCTTCTTTAAACCATGAACATACAGAATATCATCAATATGAAGAATCGTACCTGAGTCAAGTTGAAGTGAAGTTGAGCCAACTCCTTCAATCTTGTAGGTGGAGTCATCTCCAAGTTCTACCTAAGTGGTGAACTTCTTCTTCCTGTAATTGGTGAGAGCTCCACGGTTACCTGTCGTGCTTGGAGGCACCACTGTCCACCAACCAAGAAGTGGAACAATCTGAGAAAGAACCAGTTAGAGCAGAAATTGAGTAGTACTCTCTTTTAGGTTCATCAGTTTTATTAGCCTCGGCTTTCTTCTTCTTCTTTGGTTCTTCATCTTCTTCTTTCTCTGCTTCTGCAGCAGATGCTTGAAACCTTCTCTTGGGTTTCTTCTTGTTCTACCTGCAGTCTCTAGCAAAATGTCCAAACTTGTGGCAACTTTAACATTCCACTTTGACATGTCAAAAAGCTTTCCCTAAGGTTTCTTTCCCTTCTTTTGCTGAGAGAAAGGATTCTTGAACTTCTTTGTCTTTGCTGCAAGTGCAAGGTTGTCCTCCTTGACTACCTTGCCAGAGGTCCTTCCTTCTTTTTCTATGCAATCATACCAAAGCCTTTCAAAGGTTGGCTAATTTTCCCGTTCATGGATGGATGCCATGAAAGTATCCCAAGAGCTTGGGTGACCATTAACCACTGTTTGCACAAGGTCATCATCATCAATAGTAATACCAATAGCAATGAGTTGATCTCTTACCTGAGCAATCTTTGTGAAGAAGGAACCCACGCTTTCATCTTTGTTCAACTTCAAAGTTCGTAGCCTCTTCTTTAAGACTCTTTGCTGACCGGGAGCTTTCTTTTCATAAAGGTTGACCAAAGTATCAAAGCATTCTTAGGGTAGTCTTCAAAGATGTGATGTTGGGCATCACTGACTCTTTGACATAATCATAGATGATTCTTCTAGCATTACCTTGCTTCCTCTTGTAAGCAAGCCTACCGGTATTTGTTGTTGGCTCTTCAATGACATTAAAAACAATGTCATCCAATTCATTTTCATCTAGAATGGCTGTTAACTTGGCCTTCCAGGAGTTGAAGTTGGCTGAACCATAGAGCTTCTCTTCTGGTTTGAAACCATTGGTGGCCATCTCTGCCACTTAGTCAAATGTTAGATCTACAAATCTTATTCCAAGATCTAGGAAAACAACAGCAGTGTCCCTTTACTATGTTTTCACATGCTAAGCTCTGATTCCATGTTGAATTGTTGCATTAGCATAAATACTTAAAATTTTGCAGATTAACTTAAACAAATGACAAGTGCAGTAAAATAACATTTATCACATCAGCACAATGGACACAAGATTTTTTCAATGGGGAAACCTTCAAAGGGCGAAAACCCCAAAAAGCATTAGTAGCTCATCTCGTAAATGAGATGACTTAGGATTTTTTTCAAAAAGTTCCTCAAACCCCAATCTGGGTTTAACTACAGTTTACTGTAAAAAATTTCTCAGCAAAAATCAGAACAAGGGTTTCAAACCCTAGTTACTCAAATTTCCAAATCTGTCCAGAAATAATCAAAACTGCCAAAAAAAGTCTACCTGATTTTTTAGCAGATCTTCCCAAAAAAATTAGGGCCTGCCCGGAAATAAAAAATGACTGCCCAGAATTTTATGACAGCTGCTCGGAATTTATTTCTCCCTGCTCGACCATTTTTTTCCTTTGCCTGGAAATTATGCTTCTGCCCTGTCTACCCGTCCTTTCTCCTGCTCAACCGTACACTGCCCGACTGCCCTGTTTCTGCTACCCAAAAGGGTTTGTAGCTTGCCAGTAATGTATATGGGCTGGCCCGAGGGCTTGTTAAAGGCCTAGCAGCCTAAGGCTAGTACAGGACCCTCATGGGTTTTCCTTCGGGTTGCCCGGAGGGCCTGTATGGCCACATCAGCCCTCATGGGCTTGCCCATTGGCTACCCGAGGGTGCTTAACGGGCCTCAGCCATCACGGGTAGGCCTGTTACAGGCTGCTCGGAGGTGCAAGAGAGGGCAATGCCTTGCCCAGAAAGAAATATCACAGCATGTGAGAGGAGAAAGGCTTCCTAGTTGCCCGAAAAATCTGTGGCTACCCAGATTCAGAGAGAGAAAAAGATGGGTGCTAAAGATAAGGGTTTGTTGAGAAAAAACCCTTAAGACAGAAATCCCTAGCTCAGGATTTGTTGTTGATGGAGAATGATGATGCCTTAGCTAGACTCATCCATGCTAGGGCACAATCACAAAATCTTCTTTCTTCAACCTTGAGCAGCTGTACCTGTGAGAGCAAGTGTGCGTGTAATAATGAATTGACTTGATCTTCTTTTATAGCCTTTAGTCACCTGTAAGTGGACCAAAATTAGGAAAGACAAAATAATAATATTTTATTCTTTTCCTAATTTCACTTTTACCTTTTTACCAAAAAGTTCCTTTATGTATTTTTGACTGTTACCAAAATTCCTTATTTATCTTTGACTTTCACCTGTGGTTCGTTTCCTATGGTCCAAAAGTCCTTATGTATTTTTGACTTTTGACTTTATCCTTTTTCCAAGTGCCCCTGTGGTCATTAACTGTGGTCTTTTTTGTTCCAAAAGTACATCATCATAAACCAAGAGAGTTACTAATGCTTTTATCTCACACTTTGTGTGACACTAAGATCAGGCACCAGGGTAACTTAACCAAGGGTAGCTAAGCCTTGGAAAAGTACACAAAGCCCATAGATCAAGGGTCAGAGTGTCACACATGCCTAGACCCAGTCTAGGGATTATAGTGCCTTCCTAGTAATAGACCAGGTGCCTCAGCCATGGGCTGCATAATTTGACCCTACTTGGTAATAGACCAAGCGTCTCCATTCTCCAAGAGAATGACTACTCAAAACTAAGTTGAGTCTACTAGTACTAGAATGGTCCACATTGTGGTTTCGGACCAGATGTCTACCATTCAACAGAATGGTCACTCAAAACTTGGTTAGGCTACCCAGGGCAGAGCTGGGTCTATATCATGGTCCTAGACCATATATCTACCATTCAACAGAATGGTCACTCAACATTGGGTTGAGTCTACACCGTGGTCCCAGTCCAGGTGTCCCCATTCTCCGAAGAGAATGACTCTCGATGCTGCTCAGAAAAATCAACATTATGATGATGTTTATCCTGGGGTCTGTCCTCCTTCCAAGTGGCAAAAGGTATAGGTTTGCTACATCCTATTCTATGTTTTGTTTTATTTGTGTTGTGTTGGTTCATTTATTTGATAACCAATTATCAAATAGGAAATATAACTAGAATTTCCTTTGTTTTTGAAGTTGCCTTAGTGAATGACCTTTTGTTATTTCTAACTACTTTAGTACTCTTTTGAATGATCAACCTAGTTATATCTCCTGTTTGATAACTGGTTTAAATTCCAACCCATAAGTTTTGGTACGTCCAAGTGATCGTTAACAGGCATTTAAGGATGTTTCAGAGATGGAGGATAACACGAAGATGCTTGACTTAATTTGAGCCATAAGCTTATCAAATCCAAATAAATTAATCTTTCTTTTCCAATTTCATATTTTGATTGTAGAGGTAGTTCCTTCCCAACAAATACCATTGTAAAAGATGCCAAGTGTCTGTGTTTATATAATAAGCAATTTGATGTTTGTGGTTAGTTTTGTGTTTATCTAGATGTTGAAGGTGCCATATTGAGTGGCCTTGCTGTAGCTTAATTTTTTTACAAGTACACAATCCTCTATAGCTTTAGTTAGGTCAAGTATTTTCTAACCTTAAGACACATCCAAACAATAGTTTTACTTTCTTCTGTAGTAAGAAAAAGTACTATTTTGAGGAGAACCATATCAAATCGCAAACAACCTGTAGGTATTCTAATGCTGGAATCTATCGAATGTGATGGTTTCAAGGCGCTAATTTTTGGCCTCAGCTTGAAACCATCACATAAGTCATGAAATATTGGCCAAAAGTCAGCGCCTTTAGCTGCTGATCTAAGAACTAAGAAAAAAGCAGGTTGCAAAAGTAACTTAAAAGAACAGGCCCAAGTAGCACCTCCATTAATGGAAATGGACCATGGGTTGCACCAAGTAAAACACCCACCATATGTTGAATATGAGCCATAACAAACACTCATCAATCATGTACAAGGCTTTCCCAATGGTAAATTTTGCATATTGATCTTACCTCCGCAAAAGATGTGCCCAATCGACAAATAAAAACATGTTGATAAAGGTATCAAAACAACACTTGACATGGAACAAAAAGGATATGCAGTAGGACCATCGTTTCTTCATATGCAAATTAAACCTAAACAGTAGTAACTCATCCTCAACAAAGTTAAATATTACACAGCATGCTGGAAACAACAAAATAAAAAGAACCCTCCTCATATTCTTACTCGTTAGTCACCACTCATAAATTTTGATAATTGTGGCAAGAATGAAGCATAAGATCTTACTCTCTAAGCAAAATATGAGATGGTTTCCAATAAGCTATTGACTTCCAAGTCAAGTAACCTTGAAATAAATCAAGGTTAATATCCAAGAAAACAAGTCTTCGATGGCAGCAAACGATATATTGCAATCTTCCTTAGGATATGTGTGTTATCTTCATGAAAATAACTTATTCCAACAGGGACAAGGGTAGAATAAGGGACATGCTGTGACAGGCTCTACAAGGACTCGATAATCAGGGATAGCTGCCTCTTAGAGAAGAAAAGATGGCATCTTGTAATATCCCAGATATTGATATTTTCTATTTCTATGCAAAGTTACTGAAATAGCCGGGCATGCAAACTGCCATGCAAAAATTCCCTATTTTATAGCTGAAATTAGGGTTAGGGTTTGTAGGATAGAATGTAACACTTACCACTGATAAGTTGGTTGAAATGCTCCTGAGAGAATATCCATGCATCAAGAGTCAATTTGGAGATGAACTGGTACCTTCTGCCTCCGGTGATACCCTAACAGCACGAACCCAAAATCAACTAAGGGTGACGTTTTCAGTGAAGGAAGTGTCCGTTGAAGCTGAGAATTTGCAGGAGTGATAGTCTTCCCGTGTCGGAGAGGATACTTGACACATGCGGAAGTTCTGAGGTCTCTAGGAAAGCTAGCAAATTGATCTGGAGGTTTAGTTGCTCACGCCCCCCTGATCTCGAAATTGCTGATAACTGCTCCGGATGAGAAAGACCGGATGTAATGATCACCAGGTACTGGAGTATGATACAGATGATGAGAATGGTGCCTGGGTTCTGAAGGTAAACTGAGATTTGAGGGCCCAGGGAATGATTTGGGGTTTTCTATCTAAAACCCCCCTTACGGCTACACACGTGCCCTTGCAAACAATCTCTGATGGATACTGGATAATTGTAAAGGAATGAATAAATTGAAGAGCGAATGGTGAATTTGGATGGTTTACCCTGGATGAGACTAGGGCATATATCTCACTGCCGAAACCCCGTTAGCTGAAGACGTCGTCTTCAACCCCAACTATTATGGTCGCACGCTATGCTGCTGCTCAAGAGCTCCAAAATCATATACTAATCAAAAGTAAAGTCTCCATTCACTTTATCTTTCTTTTATAACTTTCAACTGCGAAAACCCTAACTTTTGACCTAATTAGGTCACATTAACTTCTAAGTTGCAGTTGACTTGCATGCATGCGCATGGAGACTTAATTGGGTGCATGCATCATTAAATAATGCTTAGATGTCATGCATGTCGGTGGCCCTCTTCGACCCAATGGTGATATAATACGGATGCCCTAGATTTTCTATAGATGGCATCAGTCTTCAGTTGATTCCCTAACTGTCAGTACCCACTCGAACCCACAGGAATCACATAGGTTAGCGGGTTGGTCCTCAATGCCTAAGCAGAAGAGGACATTACACATCTTGTGAAGCAACTACACGAAGCCTTCCATAGAATGCTCAAATTGTAGAAGAATTATGATTTTACTTTCCCTGAAAACCCCGAAAAAAGAGAAAATAAAGGTTGCGATCATGTTTCTCCAATATTCAATTATATCTGGTAGTTTTGCAAAAGTTACAAAGATGTAAGGCAATATTGAACACTCTCTAGAGGTGGAGGAGGTCTCAACTTTCCTCTGCCCCAACACCATACAATGATGAATCATTTTGATTAACATTTCCATAATACTTTAAGAAAAAATTCCCAGTAAAATTTATGTCGTGATATTATATTCTTATGTTCATTGCATTTGTGAGTTTGCCCAAATCAATTTATGTTATGACTTACCATTTAGAAAAACATGGATAAGTTCAAATTTTGGACTCCTATGCTTAAATTAGAAGGTGCAGAAATCATTATACTTTTTAAAGACAATGCATATGATATTCATCATCCTTCTCCATTTTGAATAGATTTAAAAATTAAAGAATACAACTCATCATAAATTAGCAAAACATAATTTGCAGGATGTAAGGTATGAGGTTTTTGATGACATCCTTTCCGATGATTCAAAATCAAGAAAGGTGATTAATTATGTCCCTTATTCTATGTAAAGAATGACATTCCTTAAGGGTAGTGATGTGAAGGAGTTTAGAACAGAGAGATGGCTTCAGAATGGATATTTCCAGCCCTAATCACCATTCAAATTCACTGCATTTCAGGTAGTTGCTCTAACCATGATAGTTCATCTTTTGAAAAAAAACCTATGATAATGCCTTGAAATCACTAAGGTGTGTGCTTGACTTACAAGTTGAACCTCACATTTTTCTTAGCAAGGTTATCATACGCGCTAATGAAAATTGTTGCTGCTATGCTTGTATGTTTCTTCAAATTTGAAGTTGTTGAAGGTAAAGAAGTGATATATCGTCATCATCGACACTCCATATGAATGAATATGGATTAAATATTAATCTCAATCCTAGATTACATTGTTGAGAACAATTTTACTTCACAATAAGGAACATCGTACATTGAAATATTTCATTTGTTGTACATAATTGTTTTAAGATATCATGATAATGCCTAGTTGCAGGCATTAGGGGAATTTTGAGGTCTAAAATGGATCTCAAAACAAAAAAAGTACTATCAAAATCAACTTTAAAAGAACCAATCACATTCTAGAGAATGACATCATCTATTATAGTTGAGGTGGCATGCATTGAGTTAAAATACTTACTTGTCACGTTCTAAATGGTGGATGCAAACTCATAGTTAACTATACTTTTAATGAAAAAAATAATCACATACTATTTTAGAATATATATATATATATATATATATATATAGTACTTTTCAACTAAAGTACTCTAAATAATTTTCCATTTAAAAACTTAAATGTAAAATATTAATAATACTAAAAGCACAACATGATTTCAAAATTTGAAATTCAAAATCATGTGTACGTGTTTTGGATGAACCTTGAATAAGTGCTTTCAAATTAATAAATAGTAATTCAAAATCATTTTTATGAGTTATGAATATGTATGGTAGGTAAGTATTAGTTATTACTTTATAACGCAAACGTGTTGTTATATTAGGATACATAATTAAAAAGTGTTATATGTATATTATAATATACTTAAATATTATTCTTAGATATAATTTGTTACAATTATAACTTAAGATGTGTTTTAACTTATAGTATATAATAAAACATTGTTAGGATATTATATAGGATATAATGAATAAATTCATGAGAATTTATTAGAATGTAATTTGTGAGAACATAGTTGATATTTAGAATAAATAAAATGGTTATAATGTAATAATATAAAGTTTAAAATTTTAATTAATAAATTAAATTTTAAATATTAAATTAATATTTATGATATTTAATTTATTTAATATTTATTTGTTTAAATTTTAGTATAAATTTAAAATTTATGTAATAAATATAAGTTAAGTGGGATTTTAATATATATACAAAATTAAAATATTTACTTTACTTTATTTTATTTTATGAGTACTTTACTTTTAAACATTTATTAAAAGTACTTATATTTTTAGTCATATCGAAGATGATTTTTTATTAATTTTATTTTTAGACATCTTTTTAATTTAATTCAACCATAGTTATATAGATTGTTGTGTAAGAGGCGAGTTGTAAATGTACATCCCCACAAAATGACAAATTCATAATATTTTATTATATCTCTTATGAGGCCCATTTTAGACCTCAAAATGCCCCTAATGAATCTATTATACTGGGACATACCACAATGTCAAAACCCCCTTGGGTGATGAAAACATTTATTGAATTAATAGGACATATTGAATAACCTGCCAAGTAGAACACACACTAGGCACATAATAGTGCTTCATAATATATCATCTCATGTAATCTTAGGTGCTAATCCGTGACACCAAATTTCCTATTTGTCCAATAAGAGTTTTATATTTTTCTTTTGAAGAAATGAATTGTAAAAAAAATGAATCACGAGAAACCTTGATTTATGGATCTTGATGATTGTGACTCTTGCTGTGTGTTCTGAATAGTTGGACTTAATGTTTTTTGAATACCAGATGGACTTTCATTAGTCAAACTGTATGACAAAGTGGAAATTTTGTTAAATGCGCTTGGGTGATTTTGGTAGTAGGACGCCCCTTGTTTTGGACAACCTAATGGTGGCTACCAGATGTATCATTTTTTTTTATAAAATGCCCATAATGGTCTCTCATTGGTTATATAATAGTTAAATGAATAATTCCATTTAATAAAATAAGAAAGGATAGTTAAAAGGATTTCAATAGCATTTCCATATCTATGTGCATTTTCATATTTATTTGCATGGTTTTCTTTATTTTTCTGATCATATCTTATGAACTTATATAATCTATCATAATTTACCATCCATCAGATACTTAAAGGCGTGTATTGATCTTTTTAACCATTATAGAGGACTCTATAAGTAAGGCTCCCAAATTCTTAAAGGGTTCTAGCTTAATGGAAGAGCTCCTGCCTTACAAACAAGAGGTTGGTGGCTCGATTCCTCCATTCCCTAATTATATTGCAATATCGGTTAAAAATGACTAAATAAGTGACCAAATAATGTGAGATAAGTGAACAAACAAATTGACCAAAGTTTGCATAGAATCTGACTAATTTAGTGACAAAAAATGAGAGATTAGTGACCAAAAAATGAGAGACAAGTGACCAAAAAAACGACCAAAATTCGCATATAAACGACTAAATAGAAGTTTTGGTGGATAATTTTTGGCATTTTATCACGCGACAAAAATGTGGTCATATTTAGTTTGGTCATTTATAGTTTGTCTTGTGGTCACTAATTTTGTCGTATATTTGGTCATTAATTGTCACCATCAGTGATCACCAAATCAAAAGTAGTCATTTATATGTGGATTTTGGTCATTTTTTTGTCACTTATTGTGAAAATCTGATTCACAACAATATCTAGGAGCTAAGGAAATCCCCACAATTCAAGATTATCCACAAACTATGTAGAAAAATAGTGAAGACAGAAAAATTAACACACATATATGGTGCCAATAACTGAAGTTTCTATTACAGTATATCATGTAAAAATGTGTGGTACATGTTTATAATACAATGAGAGAAAATAGTTAGCCTTAAGAGGCAAATTGGTGGCATACATGTGGCAGGCATAGATTGGACCTCAAACCCCCCTAGGTTGACCAATAAGCTCCCAAACCACCTCAAACGGTCATAGATCATGATTTGAACATGGGTGAAGCATGCTAGGACATAAATGAGGGTAGTATAGTCATGGTGGAGTGCATGCGTAAGTCAGAATGGCTCTAGGAAACATTTAATGGTCCAAAAGGGCTAAAAACCACCTAAATACATGCATGGGCGCCTCTGGTCAAACTAGTTCCTTGTTTTAAGGATTAAGAGAGTCCCATGGACTTAAATGCCATTAATTATGGCACTCATGCTCTTAGTTGACCAAAAATAGGGCGCTTGGATGCATTAATGAGTCAAAAAACCCCATATACCTTGCTAGACCAACATAACCAAGGTGTGGACCATATGACATAAGTACAAGACAAATGAAAATGTTTCCTAGGTGCATGTGACCATGGTGCTAGGTGGTATGATGCTCTAACACCCCATCTTAATCCCGACTTAGTGTAATCACATAAAAATTTGAGGCCTTGGCGACGAAGGCTCAAGTCACCTCTTCAAACAATTTATTTATCCATGTAAAAACGAGGAAAGAGGCAAAACCTCATGGAGAAAATTCTCCCTTAAGAATGGAAATGACACAGAAATGATCAAAATGTCTTCAACGTGTCTTCTTCTTCACTTTAATAAGTTAAATGAACAAATTCTTGGTGATAGACTTGGTGAATATGTTGTGGATGCCAAGATCATGCATCAATCCATCAATGTGTTGTAGACAAAGAACATGTGGAGAGGCCCCTTGAAGGTCATAATTTGTTGATGGAGGAGCATCATAGTAATTCTTTTCATTGCAACCATACTCTAATCTGGAAGCATAATCTATAATGGAAAAGATATCTCTACAAACTCTTTCCCAAAGAGCATCAAAAGACTCAACAAACTTAGCTTCATGTGTAGCTGCCATATCATGAATTAAACCATGAATCTTCTTCCCAATTTGATGAAGTACATTCATAAATTTGTAACAAATCTCATGAGGCTCTAAAATATCAGAATAGAATTCATATACAACATAAAATATCAGAGGTATACTGTCTCCATGAGCGAATGGGTCCACAGTGCGAAACTAGATCACACTGACAGTTGAACGAACTTGGATGGTCTGGAGATTTGAAATTTGAACCATAGGTGGTGAGATCAATTCCATACATGTGGAACAACAGTCCCATGAAGGCCAATGACATGGTTTTCCAACCAATGAATAATATGCAATACATAAAAACAACATACACAAGTGACATAATATTGGAAACAATGTAATTTTGAGATTTTCCAACTAGCAAACTTGAGGGTTGTTGGGTCTTTTGGGAATCAAATGGTTGGGGAAATGAGTTTATGAATATCACAACCTGAATAACAGCCTATATATAACTTTCAGGATCAGAATATGAAGGATATGAATGAAGTGGGAAAGATATTTCAGAAGACAAGTCAGAAACTAGTGAAAAATGACTAGTTCTTGGAGGAAACTTTGGTGAACTGTTTGGGGTTTCTTCCAAGGAGGGGATGGAGGTTTCAGAATCTGATATATCAGACTGTAATAATAAATAAAGATATCTGAAACAAAGATATGAGAAACAGTTTTCTCCCAAGCACCCAAAGCATACAAGCACTTACCATCTTCTTGCTCCAAGGAGAGCTTGCGCTCCTATTTTTTTGCAAAGTCTGAAACATCAATATTGTTGTCTTCAAGGAGCTTGGTCATGATGTCCATCTTCCTTTTGAAGCAAGATTTGCATGATGTGGACCTCTGTAATAATCACATTTAGGATTCTCTCTCCTGCTCTTTGTCCTCTTGGCTTTCAAATCCTCATCAGTTGAACTTGAGCTTTCCACATCCGAATGATTCTTCCCTTTCACTGTTTGCTACTTCAAATCCTTGGCTTTCTTCTTTTATTTGGCTTGATTTGAGACACATGTAGCAAGGGATTGATCCTTGGTGGATTTGATGGTACCCATTTGAACTAACTTGTTTTGTTCTTGATTCAAAGACTCCATGAAGTCTGCTAGTGGAGGCATTCTCCAATTTCGAATTGTTAGCTTTCTTGAATGGAATGTCGAGACAAACACATAATACTCATGCCCTATATTCAAAAGGATAGAAAAGACTAGTTGCTCTCCTTTCTTCTCAATGCCACATTGTTTCAGTTGAAGCACCAACGATTTGAACTTTGTGAAGAAATCATCAATCGTCTCAAAGTAAGTTGGGCTCAATGAGATCAACTCATTTTCGAGTTGGTGCCCTCTTATCTCACCAGTCTTCCCAAACAGTGACTTGAGCTTGAGCCAAACTTCATTGGGTGTGCCAATACTGTCTACATGGTGTTAGATTTTCATAAGATTATAGCAGTATACCTTAATTGTATTTATCAATAGGATCACTAGAAGATAGACAAAGCAAAAAACAATAACATGACAATAACACAAGTATTTTTATCCTGGGAAACCCAAATGGGAGAAAACCCAACAACCTTCGTCTAGAGATGATAATTATGAGATCAGAGTACAATGAAGAAGAAATAAAAAATATGGAAAAGCTTTCCAAAGATAAAAACCCTGAAAACAATCTTCTTCTGTAGTATATGCAAACTTATCTCTCTCCCAGAAAACTGCGAACTTCACTGTGTTGTTGTGTTGCTGCTATGTGTAATAGTGAGTAGGGGCGCCTCCTATTTATACATATTTTCCACTAATAATTTAACTGGGGATGACTTCTCTTGGGGGAGCAATATAATTTATATTTTATAATTTATTTTGTCTTTTCTTTTGCTTGCTTTTCTCCCCAAGGTCTACATTGTTCTTCTAGGGTTTGCATGATTGATTACAATAAGTTCATCTCCCGTAGGAGTTAAAATACAAGAACAATAAGAACAGATTTTGAAGTTACACGAACTCTAACACTCCCTCTCAACAAGGAAGGTATTCTTTGGTCGTCATCAACATCACGATCATCTAGGATTAATCTATACATCTATATTGTCTTTATCATCTCTAAACGTACTGAAGGTTGTATTTATAAATTTGTTCTATCCGGATGTTTGAGAGAATATCTTGCTACCTATCCATATCTACTGCCGATGGAATACTTCCATGCCTGGCTAGAGATCCTGGATGAGCACACATGCACGACCATCTACTACCTATTCATATCATCTGTCGATGGGGTACTCCCATACCTGGCTGAGAACCTGAACGAGTAAATGTACACAATCATCTACTGCCTGTTCATCTCATTTGTTGATGGGTTACTCCCATACCTGGCTGAGAACCTGAATGAGTAGAGGTGTTTGTGAAATAACATGGCCATCTGCTACCTGTCTGACTCATCTGCCGATGGGATTTCTCCCATACCTGGCTAAGCACCTGGACGAGCAGAGGCACCAGTGTGAACCCGACCATCTACTACCTGTCTGTCTCATCTGTTGATGGGATTTCTCCCATACCTAGCTGAGAACTTGGACAAGCAGAGGTACCTGGGAAAAAGTATGGTAAATGTCTCTCAGTCATCTCTCCCTCTCAAGGAGGGATACATTCTCTTCTACTCCAAGTCTTCTGTGAAAGTATTCAAGCTTCATCCTGGGAAGAGGCTTGGTGTGAACATCTGTAGTCTGGTCATTTGTCGGAATATACTAGAACTCAATCGCACCTTTCTGCACCATATCATGTATGGAGTGATATCGAATCTCTATTTACTTCGACTTGTCGTGAAATACATGATTCACTGACATATTCCCACAACTCTTATTATCATGGTGAATCACGGTTGGCTCTGGAATCTGTCCAAACAAACCTGCAAGAAGTTTACGAAGCCAAACTGCTTCTTGAGTTGCTGAACTTGCAACCATATACTCGGCCTTTGTAGTACTAAGAGCTACTGAGTTCTGCTTCCTATTGTACTAGGAAATTACTGCAGAACACAAACTGAAACAACATCCTGAGTGCTCTTCCTATCTATAGTGCATCTAGACCAATCTGAGTCTATAAACCCTTGTAATATCAAGTCATAATATGAACTCTATCGTAGATCATATCCCACAATGCCACATAAGTATATGAGCACATGTTTTGCAGCAGCCCATTGAATCTGCCTTGGTTCGCACATAAACTGACTGAGGGCATTCACAACAAAACAAATATCTGGTCTGGTGTTTGTCAGATACATCAAGGACCCAATCAACTGGTGATACATATTGGGATCAATAAAATTTGAATATGACGCATAATATATCAGCTTCTTCAAATTTGTATCCATCGGAGTATCTTGCAGTCCAACGTTCTGAATTTCTTCAGCATATCCATGGTGTATTTTCCTTTACCTAGGAAAATCTTCTTCTGCCTTTATTATACTTATAATACCAAGCAATAATACATCAACAATATCAATGAGAAAGGATGTCTTGACATCCATCTGATACAACTTTCATCCCATTGCTGAAGTAATAGCAATGATCTACCTAATGGAAGTATATTTTGGCCACGGGAGCAATCACAATCGACTCCCTCTTTCTGAGAGAAGCCTCTGGCAAAAAATCTGGCCTTGTATTTTTTTTAATGCTCCCATCTGCTCCATGTAGAGCTTCTGCAAAATCTCTTGTGTCCATCTAGGTATTTTTGGGCTTACTGCCATATCTGTGAGAGCATCATCTGGCTCAACTGGATCAATGGGGTTGATCGGTTTATTCATTTATTTAGACTCCCTCTTAATGTTTGGAGGGGCGATGATCTCATCTCTTCATCGTCATCGATCTCCATATCTGATCCTCTTCCTTTTCAGATAGCCATTTCTTCTTCAAATGTTATATCCGGACTGACTTTGATTTGCCTCAATCCTGGGATGTATATTCTGTAAGCTTTTGAAGACTTGCAATATCCCACGAATGTTCCCTTCTTGCATGAAGGTTCTTACTTGGGCATGTGAATGTAGAACATAAAGTAATTATCCATCCTGGTGATGACCAAGTTCACAAAGGATCCTTCAATTGTCTTGTTTGAGTCACGAAAGCAGTGTCGTCAGGTTTCTATCATATGTAATAGATTAGAATCCTTATCTTTGAGGGATAACTCCCTCTGTCTCTCAGAGGTCAGTTGAGTAAATCTTGTTGAAGCAACATACAGACCGACATTCGTAGAATCTTTCTGATTCTGATCACCAAATCTCCGCATGAGATTATTCTGGGTCTGAGAGTCATAATACACGCTTCTAGAGGCTTTCTACTTCCGTTCCATCCGTATATCAATGGGATCACTTGTCCTTTTAGATCATGGCATTCCCTACAAGTCAAATTCCGTTAGATGGTTAGTAATATTTCATAATCAACGTATTAAAAAAAATGTAGGCAACTTTTTAGTCAATGCTTCGACACAACACATGTAAGGCCATTATCCGGATGCTTATGGTCTCCATTATAGCATACCGTTAAGAGTGTACTGCTCCAGTATGTTATAAAGGATTTGTCATCCTACTTGGGTTATGCAGCATGACATGCTATTTAACTACCTGAATTTAGAAATGTAGATCCGTGTAAAACATATTCAAAACAACCAGATCTAATCTACTAGAGCATGTAAAATCAAATACTTACCTTTTGTAGTTTTGTGGGTGGGCTCCCAATGTCAGAGTCCACTGCGCTTCATATGCTTGTTTGACAATCATCACAGTTTGGATCTTCATATCATTTCTTAGAAAAATAATTCCGAACAATCATCCTTCCTTGGCTCCTTGTGAGGAGGGTCTTCTTCTACAACATGGGTTGAAGCTTCATGCTTCTTTTTTATTGAACTTCGACAATTATTGGTATAATGACCGCATTTCTTGCACCTGTAGCATTGTATCTGAGATAAATCTTTCTGCTCTTCTTTCTTCTAATCTGGGGGAGGACTTGATCTCTTGTCTTGGTGCTTGTGATTGAAGAACTTCCTCCCCCTTCCCTTTCCTTTCTTGGCATGAGACATGACCGCTTGATTCTCCTCAGTTTGAGCAACATTAAGTCTTTGGCATGTTGTGATTCTTGTTTCTTCCTGAGTGCATTTTTCCCATAGCTTATCAAATTTGGGCAATTTGGTCCGACTACTTATAGTTTGGATAAAAGACTCCCAATACGGTGGGATACCATTTAAGGTGGTCATAACGAGATCATTTTCTTCAATATTGTCCCCACTGGACTTTATCTTGTCCTGGAGTTCGGTGATCCTCATGAAATATGAGGCAAATATTCCCGGGCTTCGTCATCTTCATATTCGATAGTTTATTCCTCAATGCGAGAGTCACATTGATATTACTATGTTCAAATAGATTCTTTAAGGTTTTGAACATCTTCCTTGTTATCGTCTTTCCCGAGATTTGAGGAACCAAGTGGTCTCTAACTCAGTCCACCAAAATCCTTCTTGCTTTGGCATCATTCTTCCTCCAGCAAGGTTTGTCTTCTCCGGCTTCTGGTTCTGGGACCTTTTCATTTACACACTGTAATAGGTCATTTTATTCTAGTAGGAGAAGAACCCAAGACTTCCAGGGGATGAAGTTGGAAGGTCCTTCCAGACGATCTTCAACCTTCATGCTCATTATCCTGGCTGTAGATCTGGATCTGAAACCCTAATAGAGACTAGGTCAAAACTGAAGGTAGGAGTTTTGGAAAACCAGATCCACAGATAAATGCGCCCTAGAGAGGCGAGTTGATAAGAGGTAGAGTCGAGCCAAAATTGTGGAGGGAGTACGTCAAAAACTGAAACCCTAATTTATGTTGCAGATGTAGAATTAGGTCAAAATTGAAAATTCTCAGAATTGAATTATGTCTTCACCAAAAGAGGCACCCTCCTTAGAGTGAAATTCACAAGGCTCTTTTTCTGCCAAAAGGTTGAGTGAAGACCTAGAAAGATGAAACCCTATTTCCGACAGGTTTCTGACAAAGTTCCGACAATGGATTCTTCTAGCACTGCTCTGATTCCATGTTAGATTTTCATAAGATTATAGCAATATATCTTAATTGTATTTATCAATAGGATCACTAGAATATAGACAAAGAACATAACAATAACACGACAATAACATGAGTATTTTATCCTGGGAAATCCAAATGGGAGAAAAAAAAGCGACCTTCGTCTAGAGATGATAATTCTGAGATCAGAGTACAATGAATAAGAAAGAGAAAATATGGAAAAGCTTTTCAAAGATAGAAACCCTGAAAATAGTCTTGTTCTGCAGTATATGCGAACTTCTCTCTCTCCCAGAAAACTGCAAACTTCACTGTGCTGCTGCTGTGTGGAATAATGAGCAAGGGCGCCTCTTATTTATACATATTTTCTACTAATAATTTAACTGGGGTCGACTTCTCTTTGGGGAGCAATATAATTTATATTTTATAATTTATTTTGTCTTTTCTTTTGCTTGCTTTTCTCCCCAAGGTCTACATTGTTCTTCTAGGGTTTGTATGATTGATTACAATAAGTTCATCTCCCGTAGGAGCTAAAATACAAGAACAATATGAATAGCTTCTAAAGTTGCACGAACTCCAACACATGGAAGAGAATATCCCTCGAAATACTAAGGCAAAGAATCTTGAATGCTTCATCTAGTCTGTTGAAGTACTTCGAGTTTTCCACAGCAGAGTTGGGCTCGGTCTCAGTTCCCATGGTGACCATGTACAAGCATTTCGAACTTAGCTGGATCACAATTTCATCCTTCCATTTGAAATAGTTGAATGGAGTAAGCAATACATGAGTCTTCTCCATTCTTTCTTGTGCACTGGGTGATAGAAACACTGGATGTACCTGCAATGCAAACACTCATGTTTTCTTCTTCTGGGAAATACCCTAAACAACAACTCAAACACTCTGGATTTGATTTGCACCTCCAAAGAGCTTAGATACCATGTGAAAATATGATTCACAACAAGATCTAGGAGCTAAGGGAATCCTCACAATTCAAGATTATTCACAAACTATGCAGAAAAACAGTGAAGAGAGAAAAATTAACACACAAAGATGGTGCCAATAAATGATTTTTCTATTACTATACATCATGCAATTATGTGTGGTACATGTTTATAATACAATGGGATATGATTGTTATCCTTAGGAGGCAAATTTGTGGCATACTTGTGGCAGGCTTAGATTGGACCTCAAATCCCCCTAGGTTGACCAGTAAGCTCCCAAACCACCTAAAACGATCACAAATGGCCATGTGGGTGAAGCATGCTAGGACATAAATGAGGGTAGGATAGGCGTGGTGGAGTGCATGGGTGAGTGGGAGTGGCTCTAGGCAGCATTTAATGGTCCAAAAGGGACAAAAACCACCTAAATATATGCATGGGCTCCTTTGGTCAAACCAGTTCCTTGTTTTAAGGAGTAAGAGCACCAAAAAGACTTAAATTTCATTAACAAGGGTGCTCATGCTCTTAGTTGACCAAAAAAAGGGCACTTGGGTGCATTAATGAGTCAAAAACCCCCATATAGCTTGCTAGACCAACATAACCAAAGTGTGAACCATATGACATAAGTACAAGACAAATGAAAATGTTTCCTAGATGTATGTGACCATGGTGCTAGGTGGTATGATTCTATAACACTTTCTCTCATTTTGTACTAGTGTAATGTATTATGACACAAAGTATTGAAGAACAATTGGAAAAATATTCCATGCAATCATTATTCCGCATTATGTTCAAATATATAATACAACATTAAAGTAAAAATTTGAGAGCTTAAAGAGATAATTGAACACCACACATTTGGTAAGATTAGATAAACTCAAACTACCCACTACTAGCCACTAGACATATAACTAGATGTAACACCTGATGAGATCAGTTAACTGAGTGTGAGTGGAAGTTAACTGATGGTAGGTAAGCATGCAAGGTGCATTTGAGAGTTCCAGTTCCAAAAATAGAAGAGAGAATCAAAGAAGGTCCATACGCCAGTTAACTACTTAAGAATTGATGTCATAACTTCCCATGAGTAATCCATAGTTGTATGAATCAAGGAAGGCACCTCTGATGCCTAAAATTAAGGATAATATGTGAATTATCCTCTATATATCGTGCATGGATGGATAATTAAATTTTAGATGACAAATAGTGGGTCTAGACAAGCATTCATGCCCTTAGTGCAATTGTGTTGTCATTCAACAATATAGTCAAGACTTCATAAGGTAATATTTTGCAATTCCTCATAACCCTGTCACATATTTTAAGTAAGAAAACCAACGTGGTTAATATTTATTGCATTTAGTCTACCTTAATTATGGATGCATTCAATTTTAGCTACATGATTTACAGATCTAACACATTTATTTTTTTGTTGTTATGCGATTTTATCATATTGACATGTGATTTTGGAGGGTTTATCAAATTTGTTGTATCAGATATAGTGCAACACCTATTAGGGTTGCAAATTAAACGTCCTAAATTCTGCAAACATGTCACAGAATTAGGAAGCTAATAAAAAGTAAGTGTATTTTTCTCTGTGTTATATTTGCTATATCAAAATCATCATTGAGATTAATTGGGGATATTATAATTGAACTTCTCATTGTCTAAATTTATATTATGATTGTGTTATACCCACAATGATCCCATCTTTCAGAAAGATGGGAGCCTCCCATTTTAAATATTAATTCCTTAGTTTATTTTTCAAACAAATCTTGCCATTTCCCTTTTTTCTTTGTTTAATCTCATTCAATATTTATTCATAAGTACTTCCAAGTTAATCTGAAACAAGTTAAGACTTTGAGTAAGTCACTTTCGATGTTTTTGACATCTCAATCCATTTGTTTAGCAAAAGAGTAAATATCAGAGATCAGAAGTTGAGATGTTAACATTATGATATTAATATTGTTGTTGTTCTAATGTCGATATTCTGTTTTACAAATCATTGAGAATCATAAGTTAGAAACTCATTTGATCTGCAAATTTTTAACCCCAACGTTTCTGATTTTATTCAAAACTCAGAAATCAGCATGGCAATTGTTTGTCTTTAAAATTTCTTCCTTACATCCCAATGCCGATGTTTTTATCTCCATGATTCACACTTCTTCTGGCCATGTTGATGCTAACCTCGCCTACCCACATTAACTTCGTAGTTTGGTAGTCAAAATATTGTTCTTTGTGTTCCTAATTTTTTGCTTGACACCCGAACCACGATTTTGTCGAATTATCAGAGGGCACACATCAATAATTTTTTTTCACATTTGAAGTTAGCATCTCCATTGCATGTGCATAATTACCTCGAAAAAGTAAGTGAAATTAATGACTAATTATTATTATTTAACTGCCAGTTTTTTACTATCTTTTCCCCATTAAAAGTTAATTAGATTGGGTCTTAGTGGAACTTGTACTTTATCAAATTTTGTATCACTTCACAATTACGACATAGAGAATTTGAATTTCAGAATAGTATAGATCTATACTCTAGCAAAAAGCTTGCATTTATCTTATGTGATTTTGTTTTAGGTTTATTCCAGGTATTTTATAGATCTTTTGGCTTTGTTCTGATTTTTTCAATTACATTAGCTTATGTTATTCGATCGTGTGTTGCAGGAATACCTCTAGACGCCATGGATAGGAGAACCAAGTCAAAGGCTGCATAGAAAGAACTAAAACTAAAAGACCCCAAATTTGGCATTTACTTTGACACTAATGCATAGATTCTGATACGCTCTGTTTAGACTAGGATAGAATTTACAGTATCTTCGACAGTGATGATTTTTTAGAATTCAAGGATGAATCCCACATTTACCAGAACATCAGTAGGCCCCAATTCCATGCCATCACTGTGTGCGTATTATTTATTCCTTACATATACCTAATCAAATGGATGATTGGTTATGATGACATCCCAACCAATACGACCTTCAAGGACTCCAACCAAACTGTATATGCTTCTTTCAAGTTAGATACGTTTGCCATAATTTATGCATCAATTGAAGACCCTGCAAAAGCTCCTGAAACATGACTTAATAAGAGAATTCAGGTAGAATATATGAATCATATGTACTTATAAAGACATGGATGGACAACCCTGACAGTTTCATACTTAGACCTAACATGCAATATCCAATTTTTTTGCTCAGGTAACCCTATAAAATTATCATGGTCATGTGATGCAGATTCTATGGTATGGATAGTTGTTCCTATTTTGAACAGGAATGGACCCCTTAGCTCATTACATAGGAACTATGAGGAAAATATTCAATTGGGTGCATATCTTTTCCA
This sequence comes from Pseudotsuga menziesii, assembly GCA_001517045.1. NCBI lineage: Eukaryota > Viridiplantae > Streptophyta > Pinopsida > Pinales > Pinaceae > Pseudotsuga > Pseudotsuga menziesii. The sequence goes on from LPNX010131278.1 coordinate 412,588, forward strand.
TAACCCTCAAGGATGCACTCATCCAAGCACATAAGGATTTAACTACTAAGAATACCAAGTTTTATTTTTTAGTGTACCTAGTATACATTATGTGTTCCTCATTTTCTTATCCCTCAATCAACTAGCATTGGACCAAGGAAAAACCCATATTCATATTTATTGTTCAATTCTACGGGAAGACAATTATAAACCCTACATTTATGATATTTGTGACAACTTCCTCAGTTATATTTACTTCATTCTTTTAAGAAGAATGCCCCTAGTATCTCAGAAGAGGGTATTTCTTTAGTGGCACCTATGGGTGCCTTGTATGTAGGGGAATTTATCAGTTATCTCAAAATATGGGGCAACAAATCAACACATCTATTACCCAGGTTTCTCCTTGACGGATTGGTCTTTGTAGAATTTGTTACGAAGAATTTTTTTCTTATGGCTTGGGGTAGAACACAATAGATGGAGTGATACCATAAATCAACTCTAATCTCAAATATTTCATATAAATTTAAAATGATAACAACATATGATAGGGCCTATACCTCAACCAAACGTTCGAAGAAGACTAGCGTTGAGTTTTAGATCCAATGATTGTTACCTACAACTTGTCCTCAACAAAAAATGTGTCAAAGAATATTATATGAAATGTTATAGTATCTACTCTAGCATAATCCATTCAACATGTATAAATAAAATATACCCATGGAAATTAACATTAAAATTTGCACGACGATATTCATAGGAAGCTTGGAAACCGGTCGGGAACAAACTCTGACAGGACGATCTGTCTTGGAAATCACGATCACGATATGCATGCAAGAGCACGATGGAGGTTCTGGTTACAGGAGTTCGACGGTTGCATGCTGGATCAGAGGGATCCAATGTGTTGAGTATTCGTCGTTGGCGGGCAGGGTGGTGCTGTAGGCTGTGCATGCCCATTGGAGGATGATGATCGTAGATATTCATGGAAACTGAGGAGGAAAAATATGGGCTGCCCTCTGCCCTGACTATAGAAGGATTCACGAGATTGGTTGCATCGAAGAACAAGAGAATCGCCATCGGACCCCCNATAGGGCAATTCACTGTTTATGACCGTCCCCGAAAACCACCGAGAGTTGGGTACAAAGGAACTAGATACCTCTGATCGCCTAAAATGTTTCCTGTTACTCAGTAGGTCGAGGATATTTCCTGTTCAGCTTTGAATCGAAGGTGGACATGGATCTTATCTTTCGAAATGGTCCCTACTTCATGGGGTCGCAAGGCCTCTATCTGAACAGGTGGATGCAAAACTTTGATCTAGGGACAAATATCCCCAAATATGTACCTGTATGGGTGAGGCTTCCAAACCTATTAATGCACTGCTGGAATCCAAAATATCTTAAAGCAATCGAGAATGCGTTGGGAGGATTTATTGATATGGAAAGACCCAAAGACCAGTATGCTTGTGCCTGGATATGTGTGGAGGTGGACATAGAAGTAGGCCTACCAAAGGAAATCAAGCTTATAGTCGGAACTTGGTTCCATTTCCAGAAGCTGGACTATGAACAACTGCCTTTCAAGTGCAAAGGCTGCCACGAATACGAACATTTTCTCCGTAGTTTCCCCAAAAAACAAGAGGAGCAACATGAAAAGGGGGAAGGGTGGAAAATAGTAAATAGAAGCAAGGAAAAGAGCGCGCATTTGCAAAAAAAGAGGCAAAGAAGAATGCTCTAGAGAAAATATCCTCAAAGGTTCTTGAACTATTAGAAACCAGCGGTGGATCCTTGGTGATTTTATAGGACTCTAACATTGGAGAGAAAGATCTAGAAAGATAAGTAGGACCATCTTGTCATCCTTAGAAATATCATTCAGATTCAGGAGCATAAGGGACAAAGGAAAGAGGAAACCATGAAAATTCAGAAGATGAGTCTAACACTGAAGAAGAGGAAGAAGATGAAGGGGAAATCGAGATGGTCACACCTGGCAAGAAGAAAGCAAGAGGAAGGAAAACGACCAAAGAAGTAAGGGCACAAGCCACGTACAAGGAAAAAATTCAAGGATTACAACTAACCTTGGAGAAACTTCTATGGAATCCCAGAAATACTCGTCAACAAGGGAAATCCTAGAAAGGGATTCCCTCCTCCGCCAAAAGTAAGTAATGAAGGTGCTCTCTTGGAAATGTAGAGGTCTAGGTAGTAAATCTAAGGAAGACGCTATGAAATACTTGATTAGAATATTCCAACCAGACATTCTAGTGACCCAGGAGACCAATATGGAGAAAGAGGCATTTCTCCAAGTAACTGGGAACTTTTGGAAAAAATGAGGAGGTCTCGCTGTCAGCTCGAGGGGAGCCTCCGGAGGAATTGATACGCTATGGGACGAACATAAATTTGAGTTAATTTAAACCAAGCACTTCCTTCATTGGATTCTCACTAAGTTGTTGCACAAAGAATCAAATATCCATGTTAGTCTTTTAAACATTTATGTACCTGCCTTGTACGCTGAAAAAAAGATTGTTGGAACCTCTTGAAGGATGAGAGGAGCATTGGATTACTGGACAATGTAATTTTAGCTGGAGATCTAAATGTCACGCTGAACCAAACAGAAAAAGAGGAGGGTCTGTGGTTAGAGACCCCATAAGGGAGCAAGTAGATGAGATTATTTTAGACTGGGATCTAGCGGATGTCATCCCAGCTAAGGGGAAGTTCACCTGGACCAATAGGAGGTTGGGGCCTGTGCATATAGCTACCAGGATGGATAGATTTTTGATCCAAGATTCTTACCTTCTACTTCGACTGAATTCCTCTTCTAAAATCCTGCCATTTGGGGGATTTGACCATAAGCTAATCCTGCTCGATCTTAGAAAAGACCAGAACCTGGGGCCTATTCCCTTCCATTTTAGCTCTCTTTGGGCCTCCCATAAATATTTCTTGGGAATTGTTGTTGATACTTGGGCATCTCCAGTCTCAAGTTCACCTTTATTCGTTTGGGAAGAAAAATTGAGAAAACTCAAAAGGGCACTCAAGATGTGGGCCAAATCGGCGAAGTCCTCGGCTCAAAGAAGAACCAAAGCTCTAAAAAAGTTAGAGACCCATCAGCTCTCTATGGAGGCAATCCATATATCAAAGGAAGACTTTGAAAAAGAAATAAGCCTTCATCAAGATCTACATGTTGCGTGTAGACATGAGGAAGAATAATGGAGACATAAGTCTAGATGCCTCTTGCTAAAGGCAGGAGATCGGAATACATATTTCTTCCATAAGCATGCTGATATGAGGAAGAATTATAAAACAGTCCAGGAGATTCAAACCCACAAACAGGTCATTCAAGACTTTGACAAAATTAAGTTGGAAGCATCACGACATTTCAAAGCGATTTACACAGCTGAAGTCGGTAGCATCCCTCCAAATGTTGTGCTAATGAATCTAGTCTCCATGATGATTGAGAGAAAGGACAATATCAAGCTAACACAAAGGATCACAATTGAGGAGTTGAAAGTGACAGTAGAGGAGATGGAGGAAGACAAGGCACCAGGCCCAGACGGTTTCAATGCAAGGTTTGTCAAAGTTTGATGGGGAATAGTGCATAAGGATCTTCTAAAGATGGTGCTAAAGTTCAACATTGTGAGAAAATAGGCGGAAGCACCAATTCAACGTTCTTGGCTGTTATACCCAAAGAAAAAGATGTTGTAACCTTTGATAGATTTCAGCTTATTTCGCTATGTAAAATAGGTTACAAGATAATCACCAAGATCACGACAAATAGGTTAAACCACATTCTGCCTTGAATCATTCCAGAAAACCAAGGAGGCTTCATTAAAGGAAGGAGAATTGGGGATAACATCATCTTGGTCCAAGAGGCAATTCATTCCAACCTAAAGAACCGAGACAAAGGTATGGTGGTGAAAATTGATTTAGCTAATGCATTCAACAGAGTCTATCACTCCTTCCTATTTCAAGTGATGCTAAGCAGGGATGATTTGTGATGCTAAGCAGGGATGATTTTAAGGAACCATACTTATTTAAAAGTGTATAAATGTTGGTGAATATTACCAATTCTTAAAACGCCAACTATAAAATAATTGGCGATATTTTTCAAAAAATATTTAAATTTCCAACGATTTTTTATCATTTATATAATAATTTGGCGATTTTAAGGGTGAAAAAAATTTACCCCATCAAAATTGGGCGAAACAGGGCTTCAAAAATGCAAAATGGTGAATCTTTTTTTGGAAGAAAAACAAGGAAAAATAGCCCACTGGGCTAAATTTCGCCCGTAAAATTATCCCTGATGCTAAGGTATGGATTTGATCCAAGCTTCATTTCCTGGGTCAAATATTGTATAAGAAATCCCTGGATTTCCCCCCTTGTAAATGGAAGAGATGCATCCTTCTTTCAAGCCTCCTGAGGCCTTAGGAAAGGTTGCCCGCTCTCACCATTTCTCTATGCAATCCAAGCCTCGGTGTTGAGCCACCAACTAGAGAAAGCCAGGAATGATCAAGAATTAATCAGAATCAAAATGGCCCGAGGGACTAGAGATATTAATCATGCACAATTTTCAGATGATACTATCCTGTTAGGAGGTGCTAATCAGAACATAACGAGAAGATTCAAGGCCAAATTGGATTTCTATTGCCAATCTTCTAGCAGCAAGCTAAATCTAAGAAAAAGAAGGATCTACAGCTGGAATATAAATCCTAGGGAGACGTCTGGAATATCACACATTCTAGGAATTGAGGGAGTAACAATTTGGGAACCTTTCAGATATTTGGGGATCCCAATTTTCAATGGCGAGTCGAAAACATCTGACTGGAACCCGTTGGTTGATAAATTCAAGAAAATAATTCAATCCTTGGGGGGTGGTTTGGCTAAATACAACAGGGAAAATGGTATTGATTAAGGTAGTTCTAAATAGCCTCCCATTATATCAGTGTTCATTTATGCTGGCACTTGTCAGGATCCTCTCCTCCATCGAAAGACTATTGAGGGACTTCCTTTGGCAAGGAGGAAAAAATAAGGAAAAAAGAAATATGCCCTAGTTAACTGGAAGAAAGTTAAAATTCCCAAGATGGAAGGAGGCATTCATATCAGAGACTTAAAACACCAAAATCTAGCGATGGGAGCAAAGCCCTCCTGGAGCAGCCAGGTGCTAAGACATAAATACTTTCCAGGTACAAGGCTAAGATGTATGGATTCAGAGCCTACGAGTAAGAAAGGTTCTCTCATCTACAAACTCTGCATGAAAGCTCTGCCTAGATTCAAAGAAAAGCTCTCCTGGATACCGGGGAATGGCAAGAGCATTAAAATCTGGCAAGACTCCATCCTGGGGAAGCCGTCCATATCCCGATTAACTGGCATCAAATGGTGGTTAGATATTAAAAAAAACCAAGTTGTGGGACATATCAATCTGGGATCCGGTTCCTCCACACCGCTGGATCGGATGGTCCCTTATGGACCATCCCATGGAATTGGAGGTTGAAAAGAATCAAATCTTCGATCATCTATCTAGAGAAACACCCCTCGCTAGCAGAATCAAGGACGAGTGCGAATGGGGGAGCAGAACAGGAAATTACTCCTCAGTGTAGGGTTATGAGTTGTTTGCTGCTTTCCCCAACATTCCCAATAATCCCGCGATTTGGAAAATGGTCTAGAAGGTGAAGAGTTTTCCAAAGATTGACATGTTCATCTGGACGTTAACGCATGGGATCATTTTGACAGGTGAGAATTTGGGTAAAAGAGGATTAGTTGGCCTGTTTCGCTGCCTGATATGTAAAGAGAGCAAAGAAACCAACTTTCATATGTTAATAGAATGTCCCTTTTGCATTAAGTTTTGAGAACTGCTGATCCACCGTTAGTTTGTAAATTTGGAGCTACCAAGAAACATTCAACAATTCTTTATCAGCTGGGACCAAGCGTATCAAGGGAAGCTGGAAAATATAAAGGGTTTCAAAAAATGTTGGAGAACGTTGCCAAAAGTAATGTGCTGGAATATTTGGATAGAAAGAAACCAAAGAATCTTCAAAGGCAAGGCACAAACTCCAGAATAGATAGCAGCCAAAACGCAAGCGCTCATGGGAGAAATAATGAGCATGGAGCATATGCCTAAGAACAAAACCAAACTTTCGTGTGATGAAGTAAGTTGGATGCAATCCTTCAAAATTACTGAATTAGACACATTCAAGGTTAAGAGATCTTGGGAAGTTTGGGAGATAAGAATGGACCAATCTCAGTTTGAAGTCTGGTTGAAAGAGAGGAAAATATTTAAACTATTCTTCGACGGAGCTTCGAAAGGGAATCCGAGAGAAGCAGGAGGAGGAGGAATCATCATCGGTCTCGAGGGGAACATTGAAACAAAATACTATTGGAACATAGGAAATGACATGAATAATATGGCCAAAGCTTATGGACTATGGCAAGGACTTAAGCAATTGGAAGCCATGGGGGTGGAAGAAGCCATTGTTATTGGGGACTCCCGAATTATCATCCAGGCCATGAATGGTTCAAAACAATGCCAAAATCTAAGGCTATCCAGACAGATCAAGAGAACTCTCTCTCTCTCAAGATATTTTCGGCATCTAGAGTTCTTCCATATCCTTCGTGAGCTGAATGGGGAAGCGGATCTAGAAGCAAATAAGGAAATGGAATTAAGTACCAATGATCTCTATGTTAATCTTAATTCCTATTTAGTTATTCCTCCCTAAAAGGCGAAGCTCTTAAATATTACTCTGGTACTTTTACAAGTCAAAAGTTTGTAGCTCTTTTAGTGGATCTTCCGTTGTTTTCATAATATAAACCATACACGTTTTTGTCTAAAAAAAACATTAACATTTGCACATGAATTTGGACAAGAAAAGAGTATTTCTATTAATTCAAAATAGAAGTACAAAGTGACAACCTCTATTGGAAACTTGTTGGAACCAAGAAACTGAGTTCCTCCACCTGGGACTCCACCACTTCAATCCTGCATGCAAAGGAAATCCCACAAAGACAATGGTGAGATTGTGAGATGAACATGAATGGTTCAATCAACAAGGATAAAGGGATGCAAACCCAAGGAAATGGAAATGGGGAAATTTTTTTCTATAGTTTCCTCACTCTCAAAGTTTCTCTTCCTCCAGTGTTTCATAATGGCTCAATATATAGCCCTCAAATGGGAAATGGAGGGTCGAATCAGAGCATTTTCCAACATATGGAAGGTCAAGGATTGTAACCACCATGACTTGGCATGGAAAAATTGAAATATTTTTATTTTTGAACACACAACTTGATGTATGCAGGTTGTAGTGGATCAGACTACATGTACGCATGTTGTATTACCATTCACCCGTGTGTATCATCAAAACTGATTTTTTTAGGGTTTAACTAAAGAGTTAGGAATATACAGAGTAAGGGGAATGTAATGAGTCTGTAGAGGGACAAGGGTAGGCCATCAAGGAATGATGCATAAGGTGTGGAAAATCATTCTATAACAGATGCCCCTGATGTGTGAGGTCAGATGGATAATAACGATAGCCAAAATACATTATCAATCTTAGAAGTGGAGTAGTGAAGACCCAACTGGAAGAACTAGCCACTCATCAGCATAGTACAATAATGACAAAAAAATAAATCATTGCAGATCTAAAGTATATATAACAGTCCTAGGTACATATAGATACAATGGCCATTAATAGACATAATGGACATATGTCATAAATGGTCAAATCCACGTACAATATATAGTGGAGTCTGGTCTCCATACTGAATGAAGACATCTTGTACATAATGAAGTACATATTAGAATTTGAATTCCGTTTAGATATTCAAGTAGATAGTTCTAATATTTTTTGTAGCAAATAGATGGAGAATGAAGATACAAAGTGAACAAAACAAACCACACAGGAATCAGACAAGTATTTCTCAGGAATTTACAGTATCATTCACAATAATAATATTCGGTGTTACAATAGTTTACATAGGAAGAATTCAAATGCACGGGGTATGAATTTGAATCTCCCAAGTGGATATGACTGTATCTAACTGAATCTCTAACTCATGGTATCCCAATCAATATCGGAGTCCAAAATCAATTCCCATATGTCCAACCAACTCAAACAAACAGTGACAACTAGTTAACTCAGTGCAACTGAGTGTGTTAGGTGGGAAAAGATGCCTACTCCACATGCATCCATGCATTATCCATGCAAGACATGTACTAGCTAACTGTTTGAGAACTAACTGAAGGCTAACTGAGACTAACTAGTACTAACTCCAACTAATTGAAGTAGGTTGGTGTCGGGACTCTCAGTGGCTCCTAAAATGTAGGGATTGGTCTAGGAGGAACCCAAATTGATGCATTCACATGCAGTAAGTGGCAGTTAACATATAGTAGTGTTCCCCACACTCAAGTGACTGGTACATGTGTCTCCATTATGCTAAGTGGACCCAATGGTACTAGTGGACCCAAATATTTAATTAAGGTTCCTAACTTAGGCAATAATTAATCTAATAGACATTTGACCAAGAGAGGATTAATAATCCTAACACCCCCCCTGAATCCTAACTTGGAAAACTGTGGGACATGGTAACAAGACCATAGGTCACCCAAATACAATCTAAAAGATAATGAAAAATGATGCTTAATACAATTGAGGAAACAGGGGAAAACCTCATGGGAAAATCCCCCCCTAAAAAATAAGCAGGAAAATAACAATCTGCAAGCTATCTTTAGAACAAAGAAGCTTCCTCCTTAGAAAAATAACTTGAGCAAAAACACTGCTACAAAATTGCAGCTCTATGCAGCAACATGGTCCATCAGTGGACCTCTCAAAGTACTTCTGAACTGATGAATCTGTTTGTCTCTGCTGGATGGTAAAGGTAGGGAATGATCAAGTTTCTGCTTCTGTGGGCCATGTAGTGATCATTCGCCATCATCAAGTAGCACCGGCTTGGAACTTTGTTGCACCATACTGTGGAGAGTGAATCTATGAGAGATAGTGCAGCATGCTCATTCTGATACTAGGACCTTGTTCTTCTTCTCTCTTTTGGATCTCCAACACCTCTTCCAGCTGCATCAATAAGGTTTTGAGCCCATCTGGGTTTAGGCTTCTGATTAGGAATAGGTACTAGATTTGGATCTATAATCTCTTGAGATTCAATCTCAGTAACATGATCATGATGAATGTGATCTTCTTCATCTGAATCTGAAACTTGTAGCACATCATCATCATAAAAAATAGGTGGAGAAATAGTTATACCTTCCCGTGCTGTTGGAGGAGTATCATGCAGCCGATTTTCTTCGAACTGGACATTTCTTTCAAAAGCATATTCTGGTTGCAACTTCCATCAGTTTGTAATATTTTGCATCCTCTGCATATCCCAGCAGAATGCATTCGCTACTTTGGGCTTGGAAGGCCTTCCTCTTGTCAAGTGGTATTCTGGCCCAAGCTTTGGAACCAAAAACTCTAAGATGAGAGACATTGGTCTTATACTCATGCAGTGCTTCGAATGGAGTCACCCCAACCACTGACTTGTGGGGAAACCTATTCTGCAAATACGAAGCACAGTTTGCTGCTTCATCCCAAAGAGAAGGAGGTAGATGCTTGGCATGGAGAAGGCAAGTTGCCATCTCTTTCAGTGATCTGTTCTTCGTCTCAGCCACACCATTTTGCTGTGGTGTGTACGGAACTGAGTGTTCCATTCGAATGCCCTTTGATTCACAGAAACTTTGAAAATATCCTTTGATTGAGCTTATTGAAATATTACATGAAGCCTCCATAAGAGATAATGAGGAAATTTGCAAGCTCAAACATGAATTGAATTCCACCCAGGATTGTCTGAAGGATGCTCAAGAAGCACTTCAAGAATAAAAGGTCCAAAATGGGCAACTTCTTGAGGAGTTGCAAAGATCATGGTCTCCTACCTATGTTTCTGATTTTTGCATGGATGATAATAGAGAGATACTTCATGGTGTGGTGAACCATGAGATGCAAACTGATTTGCAGATGTTTGAAGGGTTGAAAGATGAGCAAGTTGAATGCCAAACACTTGCCATGGATGAAGAAGAACATGAGTTGTCTCATAGTGCAAGTCTCACACTCGTGGAAGAGGCACATGATCCTACACACATGGAACCAACCTTGAGGATAAGTTTCACATTTCTTGACTTAGAGGATGAGTTGGTCCATTACACTTCATCCTACATTGTTACTTCTTTCGGTTTTCATCCCAGTGAGGTTTGGGTGAAGGGTTTTTTTTTTTTGTTTTGTTAGTGCCACATGAGAAGTATGAGATCCATACCCTTCATGATGATCCTATGTTATGTGCACCAATCCCTTTTGAGCAACATTTACATCCATTATTTTGTATCACTTCTACTCATGGATGCACTTCCCTGAGCCACTTGGAGGCTCCTTCTTTGATTGATGGAGGTTCTTCATCCATTGCTTGGATAAGCGAACACATGATGAGGCATCTTGATACATCTTATTCTTTCTTGCAGCATTATGAGACATGGGATCCTCACCTATGCTATTGGATTAGATTTGATTGGTATCTTCATGATTGTGTACTTTTGACACATGGTGATTTTCTTAGTTGGAGGTGCAAGCTTCTTGAGTGCTCTTTGATGGAAGATCACTTCAGCCGCATTGGGAGTGGCATATATTTGTATCATTTCACTATGTTTCATTATGATGTATCTATATTAGTGATTATGATGTATGGGAGAATGCATAGTAGAACTTGGGATCCTGGCACCCCTCCCCATGATGTACTATTTTGCAGCACTCTATGTATTGATGGAATGCGCCAGTTATGGGATCCTAGCATTCCACACTTGGTTGAGATAATTGGGAGGATATTGTACCCCTCCTACTTTGATGTATTGTTTTGGGAGACCTTGTGCATGGTAGAGATGCGCAAGCATTTGGACTTGGGCATCTCACATTATAATTTGTATGTATTCACACTATGTGTTGATGGGGTGCGCAAGTGTTGGGACCCTAGCATCCCATACTTGCGGGACTTGTTCTTGATGACATTTCACACTAGGAGAGTGAGAAAGCAGTGTGAACTAAGCATTGTTGATTATGGGAAGCTCATTGGGAACACATTTTGGTTGGTTGGCTTAAGGAAGCACACCTCTTCTCTTCTCCATGGGTTCATCTTTGCAGCAGTTCGTTATGGTTTCCTACATGCTTTTGGATGGACTTATGTTTTTCTTACAGGGTGTCATGATGACTTCCATGTGACTCTCATGCATTGCATAGGAGAATATATATTGCACCTTGTATTTCTGAGGATCATTTGGGATCCTGGTATCATTTGTACTTACTCTTCACATTAAGTGCGTGGTTGATGGTGGAAGATTGATGATGTGATGGTATTTCCCTATGGTTTCTTCATTGCTCGAGCACAAGCATATTTGGGAGGGGAGGACTGTCATGTCCCCAATTTTGGCCCGAGGAAAATAGACCAAGGTCAACTACGAAGAATTTAGAAAATTATTAATGGTGACAAATAAGAAGAAAATAATTTAATTGGGGAAATTATCCAATAATATTATTAAAGCTCAAAAAATTATAATTATTGGCTAAGGGGAAGCAATAATTACCCAGTGCATGGTTTCTGGTTTTCTATAGTATTTTTCTATGGTATGGGCAAAAAGTAGATAATAGAACATGGTTTTCATTGGCCCATGGTATTTATCCATGGTATTGGATACTTTTCAAGGATAAAAGGAGGCAGAAGAAAATGGAAAAGGCATGCTTGATTAATTGGAGATTTGTTCTTGAGACCGTCTAGGGGTTAGCCTAGAGTTTTCATTTGGGGTTGGCAAACTCCATCCATCCAGTCTGGTCTAGTTTTGGTGGTGTGACTAATCCACCCTAGCTGGACAAAGGGAGAGTATCCATTTAGGGTCTTCATTGGAGCTTCATCATCCGAGTTGGCATCACTTTTCAAGTTCTTGTTGAATGTATCTTGGTAGCTGATATCACAGCCATAGTTATTGTACTGTTTACTCTTGTTAGACCTAATAAAGGTGCCAATATTATCTCTGATTCTCGCCATTGTAATGTGTTATGGAATGTCTCTAACGTGTTTGAAGAAATGTCTATGAGAATGCATACTGCTGGTGAAAGTTATAAATCAATGTAAAATTGATTAATGTTGATAATTTCATAGATTTTGTGACCATCTAGAATCTGGGATATTACAGGCTATGAACAATTGTCATCGTAAGTTATTTTGGTGATCGTTCTTTAAATCCCATCATTGAATCCCTTTTAGTGATAGTCACGCATGTGAAAGACCTTAAATCGTCATCACCAAAGTCGCTTTATGGTGGTGGGATATGAAACATTTATAAGTACTTTTGGTGACAGTTATTTAAATTCCGTCACTAAATCCCTTTTCAGTGACACTTTTAGTGATGGTTGTTAATTTTTTTTTCCAATTCTCTCTTTGGTGACACTTATGGTGTGAGTTGTTAAAATCCCATTGCTAATTACCTTTTTGGAGATGCTTTTGGTGATGATCCTTGAAGGGCCCTCACCAATCATTTTTTTGTGATGTTTTTGGTGACGATTAAAAAATGTATGTCACCATAGAAAGTCCTAATTCTTTTGATGATTCCAAGGGGCCATCACTATAGTCTTTATATATATATATATATATAAATAGACGATTTTAGACCGCAACAATTAATTAGTCTTTATCATTATGTGCTAATTCCCAATAATATGAAAACATCCCTTAATTGTATCCATCATTTTGGCGTGCATTTAATTTTTACTTATTATTAATATCCACGCAGTTCACAACATAAAAAGTAATTCATACACACAAAGTCTACTGCCTATAACGAATACAAAATTCCCTTACAATCTAACATAAGCAGTGCATTGGAATGATGGTAAAATTATAAAATATTTTTCAGAAGGTAAAAATAACTACAAAACAACCGTAGAAATCAACAACCAATAGGATATCGAATGCAAACCAACAACCAAAAAAATTCAAAGCAATGGAAACTTGTACAAAGCACATCTAGAGGAACACTCCACATTCAAACATAAAATTACAATACAAAGTCAACACATTAATGGATTGACATTTTTAAACCTTTTCCAATAATATTTTGAATTGATTTAGTAAAACATTATCACAAAATATCATATGAAATTGTAAGTCAACAACGCACATAATTTGATTACTCAAAGCTATTGTTTGTTCAATACAAAAAAAATGGTCACACCAAGGGACATGATAAATAAAATGTATAATGTGAAAAAACTGTTCCCATGGCTTCTATAGTTGATCAAATTATAACTCAAAACAAGAGTTGTCTGCATCTTATTCCTTGCTTTAATAGTTTGATAGATAGAATATGATACTAGAACCAAGTGTTAGTTTGCAACTGTTATCACCTTCAAGAGTTTACAGTAGTGTTGATAATTTATCTTGGGGACATCCTCTTTATATAACTTTTCAAACATCTATTTACACAAAGAGAATTGCTGCAACAACATAGTGGGTTTGCCACCTTGTTAACACTCATAGGTCAGAGATTTATCAATAAATCAGATACAGTAGAAGTTGTTCACTACTATTAATAGTAAATACAAAGTCTTTTCGTTGTTATTTTAGTTGCATATATTTATGGTCATTCAAAAAAATTGTACATGTTTTCCTAAACAAAATTTGAGAAACAAACCATGAAACCAACACCAAAAAACCATAGAATCAATTAGCTCAGTGTCCATACCATTTCCCTCATGGAAGCGACCTATCATGATTGTCAACCATCATTATAAGAAGGACCGTAATGCATGCCTCTCAAAATTCTTTTTTAATACAAGGCATGAATGGATACAATCATGAATTTATAATATTTTGAAGTACATGGACAAGCCTTACCTTATGCACAATGAACAAATGAACATTCCCCTACTACTAAGTCCAATAATCATAATGAGAAGTTCAACAATCTCATAATCATCTAAAATAAAATGACACCATTTTCATTTCTATAACAAAATTTCCTTATGCCACTGGCCTTGATCTTAGTCGAGGATCTCTACAAGATGCATTCACAGACAAAATAAAACTGGGTAGATTAAATTCCTTTGCACTTAGGTGGCCTAGAGATAGGTCAAAGGGATTAACATGAAAATTTCCCTCATATGACAATATACAAAACTATGTCATCATTCCCTTTGTAGAAATTGAAGCTTTGATACCATGTGAAAATACAGGATAAAGATCTAGCTATAAGATATTTCTCACAAGCATGCAAAAGAAAAATGGAGAGAGGAATAATGAGATTGAACAAAAGAGAAGTGAAGAATGATTGGAGAATATTCCATGTATTATTGATCAACATTAGTGTACATAAATAATACATCCTTGAGAGGTAAAATCGAGTTTATTACAAGACAACTCATGCTAGCTCATAAAGCATGCTTACTAATATGATAAACCCCCATAGGTGACTAAAGCACTTTCCAAATCAATCCAAGATCTCATGAATTGGCTAAAGCATGAGCGAGTGATGATGGGTGATGAAAAATATTGCTAATCGTGGAATCTTGAGAGAAAATAATGGAGGATGAGTTGGACACAAAAAATAGTTGTTTCCTAGTTGACTAGCTTTACCTTGTCCACTGAAAAGAAGGAATAAAGTAGTCTAGAGGAAGAATTGGTAGGAAGGCATAGTTACTAATATGGGAAGTCAATAAAGTTGGAAGAATCTATCCAAAATCAATATAAAATGACTGTCGGGGTAAATATGGCAAGTATTGACCAAGTGGTGCAAGTGGAGGCCAACTACCTAGTTTAGAACATAGGAAATTAACCAAAAATAATTAATTATTTTATCCTATGTAGTAGGTTTATAATATTATAACACCCCCCTTTAAGTACGAATCTATGATGGGATATATGAGAAAAATATATCAGAAATATAGATGTATATAGGGCCCAACAACAAGGCTATGGTCACCTTTTACAATTCTTTTGTCTAGAAAAATGAGGAAAGAGGAAAAACCACATGGGGAAAATCCTCCCTCAAAAAGGACAGGGAACACTGTGAATAACATGTCTTCATTATGTCTTTTTCTTCACTTGGATGAGCCGATTGAACTCCTTCTTGAATAATTTGATGAAGAAGTTGTGAACTCCACGATCATGTGCTACAATATCAATGTAGTATCTACAAAAAACAAGTGGAGAGGCTCATATAGCTTATCATATGATTATGAAGGAGAATTATTTGAAATATTCTTGCTTCCAACATACTTTGAGCTGAAAACATAATCAATAAAGGAAAAGAGATATGTGCATACTCTTTCCCAAAGAGTAAAAGACTCAATACAACCAGTTCCTTGTATAGTTGCAAAATGGTGAAATTGACCATATATCTTCCTTTCAAACTGATGCAACACCTTCCCAATTATGAAATGAGGCTGAAGAGTCTCTGAAATATCAAAATTATTATCATATGGAGAATCAAATACCAAAGGTATAGTGTCTCTATGAGTATACAAGGCCATAGTAGGAAAAGGTTGAGCAACTGGGTAAGACTGATGTATGAGTAAATCTGAATGGTATATGGACTTGAAATATGAACCATAGATGTTTAAAACAAATCTAAACATGTGTAACAAAATTACAAAGATGAATAATTTCATGTCCAACCAACCAGTGAAAAATAGATAATACTTGAAACCAATAGAAATAAGAAACACTACATAGGAATCCAATAAGAAATCAACTAGTGAACTTGGGGTTTGTATAGTATTATGAGTATTCAAAGGATGGGTAAATGGTATGGATGATATCATAACCTGCATAATCATCTATAAAACTTGCTTCTAAATCAGAATCATAAGAATTTGAATGGAGTGAGAAAGAGATGGATAAAGACAAGTCATGATCTAGTGAAAAAACACAAGTATTGGGAGATGGATCTAGTGGACTGATAGGTGATTTATCCAAGGAAGACGATGATATTTCTGATTCTGATATATTAGAAAATGAATATATATCAGATAATTGAGAAAATTATTTAACTCTGGCATTCAAGGAATAGTTGTTATTACCTTGGGACTACGCATTGTGACAATGTTTTGGGGATTCAACATGCTTCTCTAGTTCACCCGTTACATCAATGTTATGCTTCTCAAGAAACTGAGCCTAGATGTCCATTTTATTCTTGAAACATTTATTCTCGGCATGAAAACCCTTACTAAAATAAGAACACTTATATGAGCTCCCTTTCTTCTTGACTTTCTTCGTGGAATTCAAACCTTCAGCAATAGGTTTTGAACCTTCATCTTCATCATCTAACTTTGGATTCTTCTCTTTCACTTTATTCTTTTATTTTGACTTTGCATTATTACTTCCTTGAGCTATAAGAGCATGATCTTTGTTTTTGTATATTTTAAGAGTCACCATTTGTATCAATTTGTCTTTCTCTTTTGCAAGTGAATCAAAGAATGTACTCAAGGAAGGCATTTTCCAATTCGAAATAGCAAGCCTAGTATCATGAAAAGTTGACACAAAAAGTGAGTATTCAGGACTCAATTTTGAAAGTATGGAAATAATAAGTGTCTAGAACTTGGTGAAGAACCCTTCAATGGATTTGAACTTGCTTGGACTCAATGAGATTAACTCATTCTCCAATTGATGTTCTCTTATCTCATCTTTTACTCCAAAGAGAGACTCAAGTTTGGTCCATGGTTTGGAGTGGTCAAACCATCAAGATGAAAAAGAAGATCAGGAGAAATAGAGACACAAAGCAATCCATAGGATTCATCCATTCAATTATTCCACTTAGCTTTCTCAACAATAGCATTTGGCTCATTCTCTAAATCCATAAAAACTCTGTAGAGACCGTTACTATGTAATATAATCCTAATATTGGCCTTCCATTCATGATATTTGTAAGGATTTAGGATCATATATGAAGAGGAATCCATGATTTGTTGTTACGCTCCTGGAGATGCTCTTTGCAATCTACACAAACTAAATTAGAAGAAATAATTGTAAGCTCAATCAAGCTCTTCTTTCATAGAGGGAATGGATGCTTGATGCACTCCTTAAACTTTGATAGTTGAATATATTGATAAATAGAGAGATCTGATACCATGTAGAAATTTAATCTTTGATACGATATGGAAATATAGGATAAAGATCTATCTACAAGATATTTCTCGCAAGCATGCACAAGAAAAATAGATAGAGGAATAATGATACTGGACACAAGAGAAGTGAAGAATGATTGGAGAATATTCCATTTATTATTGATCAATGATTAGTGTACATAAATAATACATCCTTGAGAGGTAAAATTGAGTTTCTTAGGAGAGAACTAATGCTAGCTCATAAAGCAGGATTACTAAATATGATAAACCCCTATAGGTGACTAAAGCACTTTCCAAATTAGTCCCAGAGCTCACGAATTTGATAAAGCATGAGTGAGTGATGGAAAAAATTTCTAATCATGGAATCTAGAGAGTAAATCATAGAGGATGAGTTGGCAACAAAATATAGCAATTGCCTAGTTGACTAGCTTTACCTTATCCACTGAAAAGCAGGAATAACGTAGTCTAGAGGCATAATTGGCAGGAAGGCGTAGTTACTAATCTGGGTAGTCAATAAATTTGGCATAATCTATCCCGAATCAGTATATAGGCACTCCTAGGGTAAATATGGCAAGTATTGACCAAGTGGTGAAAATGGAGGCCAACTACCTAGTCTTGAACATAGAAAATTAACCAGAAATGATAAATTATTTTATTTCCATCACCACAACATTCTAGAATAACTTGAGAGCACCAAAGAACCACAAATGCCAACACCAAATCCTAAACAATTTCCATAAGTCTCACTCTATACCGTCCCTTGGTAGCCTTGAATCATCCCACAAATGAGGAGTGCACCCATGTCATTTGTCATAAGACATGAAGGTTAAAAATTCCTCAACCTCATAATTATATTCCATTGACATGTGTTTTCCACCCTCCAAACTTTGTTGTGATTCATACCTCAAAGCATTAAATTGAAGGGATAAGACATGGGGTAGGATCACCACATTTTTCAAAATCCATACCTTCTCTAACGTTCTTTCCACGTTATCTAGACATTGCATCAAATAGGGGGAACAAGCAGGACAAAATTGCAACATAGAAAGATCATGAGGAAAAGACAAACAAAATGGATCAACTTGAGAATTGAGACATTTTAGGATGTGATATAACTTAATGTGCTAAAAAATGGAAATTAAATCATGAACTATATTGGTATACCTAGTTATGGGAAATGATGAGCTAGTGTTTTTATAGATCAATTGTCAAATAACCAATGAAGAGCCTCCTTCAACAGTAGTAGGCTTAGCATATATCCAAAAATTCTACTTGGTTGTTCATTGCCACTCCTACATCCCATGCAATAGTCAATATTTCTTATCGTCTTGTTTTCTATCATGGTTAACCCCATAATTTCACATGAAGTTTCATTTCTATTAAATATGTGCTATGATGAAAATAAATAAATGGATAATGAGTTAGAAATTAATTCCCATTGAACTACTTGAGGAAGGTCATGTGTTATGATTTTGAGGATCTAATGAAAAGAATGAAAAGGGTTTAAGATACGTAGAAGGAAATGAATCCTAAGAAATAAGAGGACTATATAATCATAATATATTATGGGATCTATGTTTATACATTATTATATAATTCTTAATGAGAATGCGTAGACCATGTTAAGCATTATGTTACATCTTATATTTTGTCTTGTGTGAGAAATAATTTCTATTAATTATCCTTTGTTGCAAATAACCCATGTGGTGTGCAAACCCTAAGTGGATATATTTCTCTTCCTCAACATTCTATGTCATATTTTCGCCTATATGGTGCTTTAGGGCATCATGCATGGCCCATGTTCCCTAAATATCATAGCCTGAGAATTTAGTGCTTTAGGACATCATGCATGGCCCATGTTCCCTAAATACCATGGCCTGGGAATTTAGAACTATATGTGTATAATACCTTAAAATATATCCTTTACATTATAAATATAATGTATGTAAGGATTAGTTGTGAATTTGCGCCTTACGCATGTCCCTTCAACCTCACAAACTAATTTTATGATCTACGACCCATAATTTTGGCCATGTACCATGGCCTAAGTTTGAAGAACCATCCATGGTATACTAAACCTCAAAATGGACATGATATCTTGCTCAAATGGAAAATTTTTACTGTCTAGAGCTTGTTTCATGTCCTTTGTCCCTATGCATATCCCATCAACCTGTTAGGATTATTAATCCTCCCTTGTCCAAATTTGGTCATATGTCTAAATCGGGAGTCCATCCAGTCTATTTATAGTCATTAGCACCATTGGTTAAACTTGACCTAATTGGGGCACATGTTTCAGTTACCAAAGTGTGGGGAACACTAATTGAGGCTCACTGCCACTTATTGCACTTGATTGCATAAGTTTAGGAGTCTCCTAGATCAATCCCTACAATTTAGGAAGCAACTGGGAGTGCCAAAATCAACCAAGGTCAGTTCACTTCAGTTAATGACTATTCAAGCCAAGTTAGGAGTCAGTTACATTCAGTTCTAGCCCTCTACATTCAGTTAGCGCTAGGTTCAATTGATTGCACACATGTGGGGTGCTTTTCTCACCTACCACAGTCAGTTAACCATTATTTAATACTAAATGTAACACTTGGTTGTGTTTTAGAACTCCGGTTATGATTTAGACAAGGACAGTTAACTACTGGGTCCTCCAATTGTGATTTAGACAAGCCTTGGTTACCTACAGTCAAGTAGAGTTTAATCAATTCGAACTTCCTCATGTGGATTCGAATTGCTTGTGGCTATTAAAGCCATTTTACATTATTGTAATTATCATCTGGATTACTTTTTTGATTAATGAAAGCATTCACAGCTGCAAGCCTTTTGCACTGTTTCATTCTTCAATGGCTGAGTAAATTGTGAGATCTTCTTTGTGAGTTGTGTGTTTGTCTACAGATCTATATGCTCAAATTAAACACAACCATGTACACTAATATTATCACTTAATACCCTCCCTTTGTTAGAAAATAGGATCACATAGCAATAATAATAAACAAGATGCAAATATTAAACACATAAACACATTACAAGAGAGACACCAATATAACACAGTTCTCTCAAGATGGGGTACGTCCACACAGAAATTTCCAGTCCTTTATTATTATTATAGTGTCCATCAAAATGAAGGGATACCACCTACAGTAAACATGTTGCACTTCCTTTTCAATTTCTCACACAATCACAAAGATCATTTTTACAATGATACAATACAATAACCAACCGTATTACAATGCCTTCCTTTTATAAAGGGAATACCATGGGAAAATACCACGGGTTGCCTAAAACCATGGGACCGTAAATCACCCATTATTGACCAAGTCATGACTATGAAATTACAATATTTTAGAAGGCATTATTTCCTAAATTTTCGTTACTGGGGCATTTCCCCCCGCTGGATTCCCCATGGTGACTTTAGTGGGGGGGAATCCACCATACCCCTCGTCATGGTACTGGGATCCAAACACAGGTAAAAAACAAACCCTTGAATCGGGAAGATCAAGATCCACAACCAACAATCTCCAACTTGGATATTGATCACAACAACTCCACCGCTGCTGCACTTGCTTGACTATGCTATGAATATTAGACCTAGAAAATTTCTCATCTTCACCTTCATGCTTGAAGGCCAATTGAAATTGAGAAGGAACTCAGTTTCTCTCTGGTTACTACCTTTGTCAACATGTCTGCATGATTTTGGCTAGTGTGTGTCTTTTCCAACTTCAATAGTTTTTTCTTCCAGAACAAATCATATGAAATGGTACTTGAGTTTTATATGTTTAGTGTTCAAATGGAAGGCTAAGTTCTTTGCAAGATGAATGGAATTCTGGTTGTCACTATACAACCTGCTATTCTCCTTCTTCTTACCCAATTCCTCCATGACCCTCTACAACCAAATCATCTCTTTGCTAGCCTCTATAGCAGCAACATACTCTGCTTATGTTATTGAAAGTGCAACAACCTTTTTCAATTTTGAAATCCAACTTATTGTTGTTCCGCCTACAATAAAAACATACCCCATGGTGCTACTCATGATGTCTTTATCACCTGCCATATTTGCATCAACATATCCTTGTAGAAAAATGTCTGAACCTGTAAAACATAATGCATGAGAAGTGGTATTTCTTAAATACTTGAGAATCCACTGTACTTGCATGAGTCCAATTCTCTTTACCTGGATTGTTCATATACCTGCTCACAACTCCAATTGCATGTGCAATATCTAGTCTTGTGCACACCATGGCATACATCAAGTTGCCAATTACTGATGAATAAGGAACCTTGGACATGTATTATATCTCCTCATGTGTCTTGGAACACATATCCTTACTTATTTTGAAATGGTTGGCCAAAGGTGTACTAACTAGTTTTGCATTTTGCATTCTAAACTTGTCCAACACCTTCTCTCATGACAATGTCAATTTGTAATTTTTTTTGTCTCTAGTTATTCTCATACAAAGGATTTTGTTTGCAACACCCAAATCCTTCATCGCAAATAATTTATCTAGTTTCCTTTTGAGCAAATTTATATTCTGCATGTTAGACCCTACAACATGCCATCCACATACAATAACAAGATAATATATCTTCCATTATCTAGCCGCTTGAAATAAACACAGTGATCATAATGCCATAAACTATAACCTTGTTCTGTCCTAAACTTATCAAATTTCAAATACCAATGCCTTGGAGCTTGCTTCATACCATATAAGATCTTCTTCAACCTACTAACCAAATTATCCTTCCCTTTTACCTCACACCCTTGTGGCTACTGCATATACATCTTTTCCTCCAAATACCCATGGAGAAAGGTTGTTTTTACATCTAACTGTTCAACATGCAAATATTATACCACCACTAGACTTAAAATAGTCCTAATTGAAGTCATTTTAACAAAAAAAGAATAATATTTCATCAAAATCTATACCTTTCTTTTGTGCAAACCCATTTACCACAAATCTAGCCTTATACCACTTGTTTCCTTCTTCTTCTTCCTTCAACATGTAAACCCATTTATTCTGCAATGCTCTTTTACTTGCAAGCAACTCAACCAATCCCAAGTTTGGTTTCTTACTAATGATTCCATCTCCGCATTCATGCCTTACTCTCACTTCTTTATAGTTTCCACCTACATTGCTTCTTCATAACATTCTGGTTCACCAGAATTAGTCATCAATAAATAATACAGTGAAGGAGATAATCGTTCACGGGGTCTACTTAACCTGGTATATCTTCTTACACTTGCAGGAGTTTGAGGTAACTGTTGTTGTTCTTGATTTTATTACACCTCTGGAACTTCATTTTCTTTGATTTCATCAAGCACTATGTACTATGTGTTTTACTTTTCCTCTTTCTTTACCTGCAACTGATCTTTGTACACGACCTTTTCATTAAATACTACATATTTGCTCCTAATGATTTTGGGATTTTCATCGCCCATAAGCGATAACCAAAATCATCAACCCAATATCCAATAAAGAAAAATACATTTATTGGATTTAGCCTAGCGCTTTGTTCTATTTTCTTTATCAATATGGGAAAATGATTCACAACCAAAAGTTCTCATAAATGAGTAGTTTACCTTCTTACATGTCCATGCCTCCTATGGAATCCCACCATCCAAAGCACTTGAAGGACCCAACTTACTGAATTGATCAGTGAGTTGTCCTTTAGTTAACCGATGCATACATTGATACTTTAACTGAAGTTTTAACTGAATCTTTAACTGAGGCAAACATTGATATTTAATTGAAGCTTTAACTGGAGCTTTTAACAATTTTGAGTTCACTTAAGTTTTCTCACAAGTAATTTGAATCCTCTTGTTGTCTATGCATAATCTCTTATCTTTACCGCATGGTCAATATGTTTTAGCTTTATTTATCTATCATATCAGATTATACTTAGAATATTTTTTTGATGCTGTGATCATATTATATTACTCTGAGACCAAATGATCATATGTTGAAGTAATTCATTCTAGAGGTCATTAGAGGAAATTTCAACTCAAAATGAGCCTCCTAAGGAAAATGATAAAATAATAGTTAAAATAATAAAATAATATTTATTAATTTTGGAGGAAGAAAAAAAAACTACTTTTTTTGTTCGTATTTTCGACATATCTCCCTATGTTTTTACTCAAATTTCGATTGGGAGAGCTCGTTGGATGCAGAATTAAATTCTACATCCAACGAGTACCCACACAACATACTTTTGACGGACCCCGCTACCCCAAAAACAAGAAATACCTAAAAAAACGTGATGATGACATTTGTTTTTGGGGTAGTGGGGTCCGTCAAAAGTATGCAGTGTGGGTACTTGTTGGATGCGGAATTTAATTATGCATCTAGGGAGCTCTCCCGCTCGAAATTTGAGTAAAAACACAGGGAGATATGTCAAAAATACGAACAAAAAAAGTAGTTTTTTTATGATACCTATCCCCAAATTTATATTAAATGTTGAATACATATACGGTATTTCAAATTTAAAGCAATTTCATTGGCTAACATATGATGACATGGAATTTGAATTAGGGTTGAAAGGCCCATTTTGAGTTGAAATTTCCTCTAATGGCCTAGTCTCTAAATGAGACTTAATAGCAATCAATGACCATGGTTAGTAATACATTACACAACATTAATGCTTTACCATGCAAAGCATTTACCTGTATAACTAGAGGTCCACCTCATGGGTAACTACTATAACTGGAGGTCAACATGACAATCTGAGTTGACACACAAGTCTTGAACCTTGTCCAAAAAGACTTTACAAAATCATCACTTTGATAAAACAAAGCATTCACCTCAGCACATGAGGTATAACATTTTAGAATTAAAGGATTAGTCATCCTTGAGTCCATCTCAAGGATTCTACTCCAAGTACCCGAGTCCAACTCAGGATCTCTACCTCAACACACGAGGACCAATCCTGGCTACATAAGATTGGCTTGGAGAATGACTTGTGATGTTGTACATTTAACAAAGATCATGTATTTCCTCCTAGGAGGTCACAAGTGCCACAATCTAGTCTTTTGCTGAGTGGATATCTCCTCTCATTCAATGATTTAATGAAGACATGAACTCCTTGTTTACCCGCAGATCATAGAAATGCCATACAAGTGTTATCTTGCCAACAAATATTTTTCAATGGATCTCTTAAGATAGAGGTATTCCAAAATAACAATGCCAAGGATAAATTTCCTAGGGATTTGTTTCCATGGAACTGGTCTTGGTTCAAGCAATCGTGTTTTGTTCTCAACGATTTGAGTGCAAACAATGAGTAGATGAGAGTCATCCAATAGAAAGAGTTTTTCGTCTATACAATTGCGCGAGGACAAAGGATACCCAACAAATTACAAATGTATCTCTTTGAAATCTTATCCAATGATGTTCAGATCCAAGACATAGGAGGAAAGCCAATAGATCCACCCAATAGAAAAGAGAATATCCCACACAAGTTGAATGAGAGAATTCCCCTTCATAGATGTTTTATGGACAGTTGCATAAAGGAGGAAAGAAGCCTAGGAGAACTAATAGCTCTCTCAAATACATGAGTGGAAAACAATGCATTGACACCCACCAAAAATGAGCCAACAATTCTTTCATAGAGATTTCTCGTTCATAGGGTTGCATGGAGAGGAGGTACATTGCAAGGAAATCCAAATTTCCCAATAAAAAAGAAATTCAGGGTTGGAGGCAAAAAAAGGTTTGGATGAAGGATCAATAAAAGATAGGGTTGGAAGCCTACTAGATATAAAAAATAGGTTTTGTAAGACAAAATTTCCCAAAACTTTTAGGTGAATAAAAATTCATGAATTTTCCTAAGCTAGGCAAGGTAAACTAGTTCAATTTACAACAAAGGGAGTCATATTCAATAAGCTATCAATCAATTATGATTGATTTCATTGCGTTGGAAATAATGACAATGCTAGATTTGTTGAAAATTGCACAATTATTGTGAAAACCTCTTAGATCTAGTGAAAACCTAAGTGGTGGTCCATATCTATTTGCATATCTACTAGAGAAGGGCCCAAGAGACAGATCTAAAGAGTAGGAAACATGTCTAAAGATCTATTAGTGTTTGATGCATAAAACAATTCAATACATAAATTTCAGAACTCGGTAACAAGATCTAATATCGTGTACGATCAAGAATAAATGTAGTAATATATAACCAAAAAATTTAACGTGTCTAAACTCCAATGGAAAGCATCAAAACAAAACAATAAGATCATCAAGTAAGAGAGACAAGAGAGAAGCCAAGATTGACACGGTAAACCCAAGGTGGTGAACCATCCATTGAAGTAAGTATTATATTCTTCAGTTAAACTCTCGAACTTAAAATGCTTGAACTCTGTACATATGCACATATAGCATACCATTTTACAATTGATCCTCCTTGTAAGCCAGAGTGGGCCTAACAGTTAAGAGCACGCATTTCCTCCTAGGAGGTCACATATTCAAATCTGGAGGGGGATAGAGTATTTACACCTCACATGAGAACATATCATATGATGAATGCGACTCATTGTGTTTACAATGTTCCTTAGGTTGTACAACGTAAATGCAATCACTAGAGTCTAATCATTAACCACATTCCTACAATTTGATCTCTTAGTTAATGATGTTAGTTGGTTTTAGTGACCATCATTGGTATAACCAACATAGATCCATGTAAAACTTGGATCTATGGAGCCTAGGAGGGTTCAAATCCCTCTTAGCTTAAGTGGCTCTATGCCACTTTGGATGAATATTCTCAATTATAGCATAAGAAGAAATACCATATTTTCAAGTAATTATTACTATTCATTAGAATCCACATTAAACAAGAAATCAAAATTACAAGATATTCCACATTACTTGACATCAAAATTAAAATATATGGTAGTGTCAACAATAATATTTATACTTTTATTTTATATATATATATATACACACACATTGGCATAACCACTTAACTTGTGGTTGGTGAACCCGTAGGTCACAACTTAAGTGTTGGGTGCATATCATCCTTATAGTTTGCTTTCTTCATGCAAAAATGTCTTCAACACATAGAGAAGCTAGATAGCTAAACCTTATAAAAGGCACAAAAGTAACCAGACTACTCAAAATAGATCATTGTCCCTTCTAGTCTAAATTACATAAGTGTGTAAGACTTGTTTCACCTTCATGGATCATCATTAGGTACAAGTTATCCATGTATAGCTACCACTTATTTTATATATAATTGTTTATTTCTAACTTAGAATGGCTTGCTGACATAAAATCAATTTAGACAATACACTTGTTCCATTCTTATACCATTTAGAAAAAATATACACTGGATATTCTAAAATATAAACAACTATATGTAGAAGTTTTAGAAAATATATAAAATAAAATTTTAAAATATATATTTATATAATTGAAAGTAAACAAATTCTGATTTGTAAAAAAAATTAACTCTAAACTAAATCTATGCTAAATAATCTGTTAATTATTGGAGCTATGCTAAATAATCTCTCAATCATTGGAGTTGCGACCATTCTGTGGTAGGTCGATTTTTACTTATTGGAGCTGCGGTCGTCCTTGCCATGATTCATCCAGACATGTTCTACACTGGCTCAGCCCAGCCAAGAGAGTCTCAGCTCATCGTTTCACAGGGAGAAGAGTTGGGTTGTACAAGACTTCAAGGGACCCCATGTCTTGAATCCTCCATCAATGGAATCTCAGCTGTCACTAGCCCACCTAACAGACCCAATTCTTCGGTGAAACATACTCATTTCAAACACTTTCTTACGCATGTTCTGATCATTTCTTTCTCAGTTTTCATTATGTGTACTTAATAGGGATCAACTTATGTACGAGCAGTACTTACAGGAACGTCGCCTAATGATTTTCCATGCGAAATTCCGATGAAGGAAATGTCTAAACAAAGTTTCGCCTGAAGGAGATCTCTCATCAAAACTTTGCGTAAAGGAAAGCAAGATGGAATTGACCAGACAACAACAGGTAGGTAGGAAGATTGTGAACTTCAAATGTGTGACCTAATTGTGAAGGTTTACCAACTTGAAAGTAAGCCGTCGCCATACTCAGCGTTTGGCGTGCACTGTGGTGTTAACGGACTTTGTCTTCAATAAACACAATGAATTTCCTGGAGTAAACATAATCTTCTCTTCATTTGCTTTCTGAGTCTTCCGGGGAAAGAAAAAATTGTAGGGCGTTGTCCAGGAGATATGGCTGGACAGTCAGCTAGATATCTTGCTGTGTGCAGACATCATCTTCTTACTTTGTTATTGCTTTCCCTATTTCGTTTGATGCAATGCAGGAATGTAAACAAGTTTTCTGTGAATGAACTTGTTGGTGTAAGGCTGCCTCAGAGACCGTCTATGGGATTGAGAATCGATCTCGTGCATAGAGATTCACTGCTCTCTCCAATCTCTCCAGGCAACATTACATCCATTGAGCGCTTGAAACGAGCTCTCGAACGCAGTCAAGACAGACTAGAAAAACTGCAGATGTCTGTAGTTTCAAAATCTGAGAAAATGGCTCATGAAGTGAAAGATGTCCAGGCTCCAGTAAGTGCAGGAAATGGAGAATTTCTCATGAAGCTAGCTATTGGTAAGCCATCTTTATCCTATTCTGCAATTCTGGACACTGGCAGTGACCTCACATGGACACAATGCATGCCCTGCAGTGATTGTTATAAACAGCCGAGTCCAATCTATGATCCTTCCATGTCCTCTTCTTACAGTACGGTCCCCTGCAAAAACTCTATGTGCCTTGCTCTTCCGGCCTCTGCTTGCACTAGTGCAACCTGCGAATACTTGTATACTTATGGTGATTACTCCTCCACGCAGGGGATCCTTTCATACGAGACCTTTACCCTTTCTTCTCAGTCAGTTCCCCATGTTGCGTTTGGTTGTGGGCAGGATAATGAAGGAAGTGGCTTCAGCCAAGGAGGTGGATTAGTAGGCTTCGGACGAGGGCCTTTATCCTTCATCTCACAGCTTGGTGAATCGGTGGGTAATAAGTTTTCTTACTGTCTCATGTCTGTTACTGATTCTCCTTCAAAGACCAGCGCTTTGTTTCTAGGTGAAACTGCTAGTTTGAGTGGCAAGACTGTTGGTTCGACTCCTATTATACAAAGCAGCTCGCAACCAACTTTCTATTATCTTTCGTTGGAAGCAATTAGCGTTGGTGGTAAATTATTGAATATCCCTGCTGGTACATTTGATCTTCAACCAGATGGCACTGGCGGACTTATCATAGACTCTGGAACAACTATCACATATCTGGAACAAGCTGGTTATGATCTTCTGAAGAAAGCCTTGATCTCAGCGATTAATCTACCGCAGGCGGATGGCTCAGCTACCATTGGACTGGATCTCTGTTATAACGCAAAATCTGGCCATTCAACTGCAAAATTCCCCACTATAACTTTCCACTTCAAAGGAGCAAATTACAATTTGCCCAAAAGCAACTACATATATGTTGATAGCAGTGGCATAATCTGCCTGGCAATGCTACCGAGTAGTGGGATGTCCATATTTGGTAATTTTCAACAGCAAAACTACCATATACTTTATGACAACGGAAAAAGTGTGCTGTCCTTTACGCGTACTGTTTGTGATTCCCTGTAAGCAAGCAAGCAGATGTCTCTTTGTTTTCTCCTTTCTATTCTGTGAACTATGATTTCTTTTCATGATTCTCTGTGTTCCTGTTACTGCTGAACGCAACAATTGTGATCTAGATATATGTATACATAAAACTCCATTTGTAGATTGTATGTGCAATTTGTAGATTGTATGTGCAATAGTGAAGGTTTGTCCTCTTATTCGAATTTATGGAAAAATGGATTTCTGTATCAACAAGCATGTGTTTGTAGTATAGATATTATAAAATGTGAGAGGGTTGTGATCATGAAAGCTGGGAAGAGTGTGTAGATTCAAGATTATTCTTTTGTAATACCGATTCCGAGAGTAATTGGAATTTATGAAAATCAGAGCCATGAATAGCTGGATTTTGAAGTAGGGTACTCTTATTGAACTTGGATTTGAAATAGCCTCGCCGGACGTTCGTATGAGCTTGTGGTCAGTGATGGTGGATAGGCTACCTTACATTGCAAAATCATTATTAAAATCATTATGAGTAGAGCTATGTAGCTTGTCCTTAGTTAAGTTAAGTTGGATAGATTAACAGAGCTACTGAATTTGTGATAATGTGATAATGATAAGCCACTTTAAGCCACTTTTGGGTGCAGCAGATTGTGCACTTTGCTAAATCATTTACAAGTTTTAGGAGATTCTCAAGTTACCATTAATTGGGCATTGAGCCAGGCTCATGTGAAGTTTATGGTTAAGCTAGATGATAACCATTAGAGAGAATTTGAGGTAAAAAATGGGCCTCAAAAGGACCAAAATGTACTATAAAAATCAACCAATTACATTCTAGTAGATGACATCATCCCATGGTTGAGGTGGCATTGCATGAGTTAAGAATTCTTATTTGTCACATTTTCTATGGTGGATGAAAACCCATAGTTAACCAAGATAGTGGTACAAGTACTTTTAAGTCATAAAGTGAAGTACTCATAATAAAAGTCATTTTACACTTTCTCATAAAATAATATTATTGTTATTTTCAAGTAAAGTACTCACAATTCATTTTCTCATAAAATAATATTATTGTCATTTTCAAGTAAATACTCATAATTCATAAAAATGTTTTTTCGCATTTTTTTATAAAATAATATATTGTCATTTTCATGTTTTTTAATTTTAAATTATATATTCACTCAATTGTATTTAATATCATAATGTCAAACTAATATATATTAAATCTTGTACTTTTAAAATAAATTAAATTCATGAATGATATTTATATGAAAAAAAAAATGTTGGTTATGCATATAAATTAAATTCATTTTTGTTTAATTTTGGTTATGCATATAAATTAAATTCATTGAGAAAAAAAGATAAGCCACTTTAAATTGTAAATATATATATATATATAAAATAAAATATCACATACTATTATCATTAATAAAAATCTTAAAATAGGATAAGCACATTAACATGAAATTAAATCTAGATTATAAAATGCATCCTATAACATATCTACACCCTAATATCTTAAAAAATATCTTAAGCCATCATTACTATCAATCACTTTCATGTAAAATGAATGAAACACATTACCTAATTTGTTAGGTTCACATACCTAACTGGTTTAACGTTGACAATAATATGTAAAATGGATGAAACATGTTACCTAAGTTGTTATTTGAAAATCCAAATAGGAAGAATAAACACAAGAATTTTAGATGTTAAAGGTATATTTGGGGAGAAATTGACATGAAATATATGGATGTGAAATGTGAATTAATCATTCTACTTTAAGAACATGAGTAAAAGGAACTCTTTAATGTTATAGGATGCTTTATGTGGGGCCATTCTTACTTAACGTAAAGGGAGGTGCTCTCATTAATGTGGAAGCATGGCAAATTTAAAATCCGTCCGTCATAATCTTACAATTCATTATCACTTCGTCATTGCTTAAGCATCACCTCATGCAATATTATGAACTATTATTATTTTGTAATCTTATTTCA
Organism: Pseudotsuga menziesii; assembly: GCA_001517045.1. Classification (NCBI taxonomy): domain Eukaryota; kingdom Viridiplantae; phylum Streptophyta; class Pinopsida; order Pinales; family Pinaceae; genus Pseudotsuga; species Pseudotsuga menziesii. The sequence continues at coordinate 443,273 of LPNX010131278.1, forward strand.
TGATACTTATATAATACAATAAAACATTAGTATTAATAATTTTATTTTTTTATTAAATAGATAATAACCTATCAATTATATTGTATATTAATTAGAATAAAATAAATCTTATATTTTATAATTACGATGATGATTGTTATTTGTTGATTGATAGCTTAATTTTGTTTTACTAGATTATAAAAATATAAAAAAAATTAATTTGTTTATTTTAAAATTTTATTATAAAATTTCAAAAAATATGATTTCAGAATTTTTTATAATTGAATTAATATTTTTTTGAAATGGTGGTCTTACATCTATTTAGAAATATGCTAGCATCGTTTTTTGGAGAATCAATGTATGACTAGAATTACATAATCCACTCAACCATTACATAGCCGCTCAACAAGAGCATCATGTCTTTTAAGAGAAATTCCTCCCAACCCTTGAAGCTACATCTAATGGACTTGAATTAATATATTAAGATTAATATATTCCATATTATTATAAATATTTTGAAATTAATTTAAAGATGTTCGATATTATTATACATATTTAGAAATTAAATTAAAGAAGCTCTGTATTAATGCATTTTATGTATTCCAAGTATTCAAATAAGATGCTCTAAATCTTCTCTATGTATTTTTTTAATAAAGAAGAAAAAAATATTTATTTTAAAATTAACTTACTAACAAACAACTCTAAATGAAGGAGTAGGGTGAAATCATGAATCTCAGCGTCTATTTGGTGAGAATCGTTTTTCCAAATCCATATTTCATAACTTTTCAGCCGAACTAATTTATGTTTTCGGCCGAAAACATGCAACTAACTTTCAGCCGAAAAACTTGTTTAGCCGAAAGCTAAAGTTAACGGTATGCTTCTAATGCACGCTCTACACAAATGGTAGGGAAAATAACGTCTAGTGGATAGGTTTTCGATCGAAAACCCTTCTATATGTATTAATAGAAAGCCATTGTTTATTAATTTTGACGTTGTTTTTTTGTTACAGTCTTCGACGCCCTGCCCGGTCTGTTGGTCCCTTGCTCTATCTGCTAGTGTGTCCTGTTCGATTTGTTGGTGCCTGGCTTCGTCTATTGGTGCGCCCTACTCTGTCTGTTGGTCTTGTGCTCAGTCTGCTGGTGCACCTTGCTCGATCCGTTGGTGCCCTACTATGTTTGCTATTGTGGTGGAGCCGTTGGTGGTGTGGTGTATCTGTTGATGAACTGCTGCGGCAGAGTCGTGTCTACCCTTTGTCTGATCGGTCTGGTTGTGTGTTGGAGTCGTTGGTGTTGTGGTGGAGCCATTGGTGGTGTAATGGAGTCATTGACGAGTTGTAGTGGTGGAGTCGTGTCTGCCCCGTTGAGCCGCGGTCGGTCTGTTGACCTCTGTTGGGTATGTGGAGCTCTACCCCGTGGAATCATGTTTTCCCTATGGATAGATGTCCACTCGGTTTGTTTGCCTTTGGATCCCTGCTCGGTCTGTGGAGCTCTATCCACGTAGACGGCCAACGATCATCTCTAATGGTAAGCCCCATTTTTATTGCAGGGTTTTTTATTTTTATTTTTAAATTAAAAAATAAAAATAAAAAATGAAATGATGTGTAATGAAACAATTGAAATATTTCCTTTCAGCAATTTACAAGTACTAGTAATTCCATAACAAGCTCATAACCTCTCTAAGATTAGTAACACTATTGAAAGTTGTATATATTAGTAATCATTACACTACTAATGGTAGAAGCAAGCTTATTAATATCACTTTTTTTGGTATAAGCTTATTAACATATAAGAATTGTGGTTACAGAATACTCATCAACCTATCATATCTTCCTATTCATTACAGGTTTTACATTTTATCACTAATTACTAGTTAGAACTATTACCATTGATTCTAGATTGCTTGAACACTACTACACTACTGGTATTGTTGAATAACACGAATAGCTTCACTAGTGATATCCCACTATTAGTACCATTGTTATAAGAATGAGGAACACCATTGATTAAAGATATACGATAGAATGTCGTAACTACCTACTGCAAAATTATTGGTTTTGAGGGGCATAAATATAGGACTAGATCCTAAAAGATAGAACATTATTTTTAGTTATCTTTTATAAACCATTTTATTTCTATTATTTACAACACTATATATAATAAAGAACATTTACTGCTAGTTATAAGAAAGACAACTTCACGCTTCTACGCTTCCTTACTTTATATTCAACATGGAAACTTCTCCAGCGGTCCACTTATTTAGTAGACCTTAGGAAATTAGGTTTAAAATTAATAATTTAACAGATATTATAAAGATAAAACCCAGCTCCCGAACATACCTTTCATTATGGTGTGATGGCTTTTGGTAGGTTAGATGCTGCCAATATATGGTGGGCTTGGCTTGTGATTAATTCTGGTGGGAACATGGGCTTAGCAACTTTCTTATCATACTGAGTAAACTATTGAGGGTTGGTAGGAATTGTAGCCTTCCCTTCAACTATCCTCTAGATATCAATCTCTTCCATTAGCATCAACAACCTGCATTTCCTAGGGGTTAAGTTGGAAGTTTCCTATTTCTGGTTACACTCTTTGAGACCTGACATCATGTTCGTAATTCGTGCAGTCCTTTGAATTTCATTGGCATATAGATATGCATAACATAATAAGGGAATAAGGACAGTAGATACTAGTTACCAGTATTTTGCTAGGAAATATTTTTTTTGTTAAATAAACCATGAGTCAATCCTCAGTTTCTCCATTCAACAAGGAAAGTCTCCCCCCACATAATGAGGGCATAGCCTGTATTTTCTTATCTCTGCATTATCATAGTCTGTCCCTGCATTATCATAGCTTATATATGCTTGTCTCTGCATTATCATAGCTTGTCTCTGTATTAACAAAGCATGTATTAACTTGTCTCTACATTATCATAGTCTGTATTTTATTTTAAGTTTTATTTTAATTTTTATGAAAATTATCTAGTGTCAATTTCATTTTAGTTTTATGAATAGAATGCATTTATTCAATCCTAATTGTCCATTTATTTATATAGGGGTGATGGGAGAGGGATTATAGGGCTTCATGATCGGATAAAGGTAAAGGATATTGTGTGGTGTCATATCATATGGTGTGCAATTGGGTGATATATTATACCCTTAAAAAGAATATCCCTAGGATGAGGAATGGCTTGTTCAGGATAAATAAAGGCGGAAACCTGTGGGAAAAACACAAATTCACATCATAAAGAGGGGCAAACAATAAATATATTGAATTGGTCTTTTGTGTCCTCAAAATATTTCCTTGGGCTAAACTGCATAGCAAACTTACCGTCTATCTCCATTGGCTTAATTGCATTAGTTCATTGGTGTTTTTCTTCATGTTTATAGGAGATATACTAGACATGGAACGAGATGAGGCGTTGAATCATTCTTCAAGTCAAAGATGTACTAGGATATCTAATGAAATGAGGACACCTAATACAACACATACGTCTAGTGAAACGCCTTCGAATGTTCTCTCTCGAAGATGGTATGATACATCTATAGATTCCAATGTATTATATCGAGACACTGGTACGTATTTAAAATTTATGCACATGCAAAATTTTCAGTATGCATGCATATTTATAATTGTTTTAAATCTTGTTCATTGATTTTACTAATTGTTAGCACTTTTCTTTGTAGAGAGACGACATAATACAATTGTTTCGTGAGAGTGGGAAAGCATCTATTCATACTATTCAAATTCTTCTCTTTGACAAACAATTCTTTTATCAGTAAGACTCATTCAAGTTTCTACATATTCCTTCGAAAGGTAATAATCTCCTAGTTATGATCCGAGTTTCCTAACATCATTAAACACCATTAGCACTTGCAATGTCTCATAACCCTCGTAAATGTATGATTCCAAACGTCCAAATCCATAAGTAACTCATACTATTGACCAACCATCTATCATCCATTGTGTCCCCCTCTATCTACAAAGTGTGGGCCTATCATATGATAAAAGCGTCATTTGTTTTTATTGTCTTCTATTCTGATTATATGCATATATATGTAAATGTTTCTCTATTAACAAAAACTGAAAAAAAATTAAACAAGGTTGAACATCAAGTATCACTATGGAAATATCTCCATTTGCTAAGTCATTGAGATACCCAACTAGGGCACTCACTTACTTCCCTAGGACAATATTCTGAATATGAGGTTTATCCACATCAATCTCACATCTGCTAAAAATAAACGCTAAGAACAATAATTAAAAAATAAACATCTATTTTGATTTCAAAGATGCCCCCTCTAAATATAACAATATCACTTACATTACATATTGCTTTGATGAAACTCATATGTCTATGTTGCTACCAATGGAGACTACTCCTTGTATAACTCTTCTAATTAAATTTTAATGGAAATGAGAGGATAACAATTGGGATGCCATAAGTAATTCAACTAAATTAGTTGTATTTCATGCAACATGATCCTCCTATGAAGATCATTGCTTAGCTAAATACGACATGTAACATATAGATTTTCTAGCTGCTTTTGCAAACACTTATCTAAATTGTGCATAAGAAGGTTAGTGCATTAAAAGGAGGAAGTCGTAGTTACTCTAACATTAGACAATGTGAAGGATTCATTATTTCCATAATCATTTAGTGGATGTCTCTTTACTATAAAATTTATTTCCATGGTGATATGTTTGAGCACGTGATTTTTCTATGGGTGAAGGAGATGTCAACCTCCTTTTGAGATTCCATGTCTTTATCGGGTAAGTGTTCTAGTAGTTCTTGATTTTATCATATGTTTCCTCTGACAGTCTTCTTGTTATTAGTGATTTTGTTGCAATATATATACTAGCATTTGCACCAAGAGGTGCAAAGAAACGCCGAGAGGGTAAAATTATTGTGTCTTTCTATAACTGGACCTTTTTGACCTAGCTTCGGATACTGAAAATTACTATTTAATAACAGTTAATTTTGAGATTTTACCTCAAGACATTTATGACAAAATTTGATTTTCAAAATAAATGTTAACTTTTTTTCCAAGCTGTGTTTTCCTTTTGCGATTTCCGAAATTGGGAAGCGGAAATTACATTTTAATAATACTTTTGTGGGTACTACTGACCCGACTTACAACTGAGGTTTTACCTCAAAACATTTATGAATAAGTACATCAATGACATCCTCGATCAAAGGATCAAATTTTCTCTCTCCTTCGCTCTCTCCCCCCTCTCTCTCCCTCTCCCCCCTCTCTCTCTCCTTGTCGAAGTTTGTTTTATGTGTAGATCACAAAATATTATAATTTTCAATAAGGAAATGTCCTTTCTCGAATTGTGATTTCCTAATTTTCGATTTCCGACTGTTCACTTATCGGATATTGGAATTCGATTAATTTTTTATCTATTTTGGTGTTTTTCGAGTATAAAAAATTGGAACTTTCGCTTTAAGGTCTTGTTCTCAATTTCTGATATTTGATATCTGGGTTTCTCTGTTTTCCCAATTTCTGATTTCTAATATTCGAAATATCGGAAATGGGAAACATGACTCCTTTTTCGACTATAATTTTGTTTCTCGATTTCCGAATCGGGATTCCACAAATTGAAAATCAAAAGTAAATTTTGTCAATTTCCGTTTAATCATACGAAATTAGGATTAATTTCTATTTTTGATGTTCGTTTTTGGTCGTTTGAGTTTGATTTTTTAAGATTCGAATTTAGGGTTTTACCATTGTTATTGATGTTTTTTCACTCTGCTCAGGGTTTTTTCACAATGCATATCCTCTGCATCACATCGGTCGGAGTTGTAACTTTCTGAGTGTTTCCACCGGTAAGTTTTCGCCGTGTGATTGGTTTTTTCTGGTAAATTTGAACTTAGGTTGTTTTTAGACATGGTTGCTAAAATTCAATCAGAAAAGGCATCTGCCACCACTAGGAATACCATATCTAAAATGGATCTTCAAGAGCATAAAAACAAAGATCCCAATACTGGTGTTTTCACTGACACCAATGGTTGTGTCTGAGAGCTTATATATAGAGTGGTCCAGAATTTATTATATTTTTGACAATGATGACTTTTCCTATGTTGATCATGACCATCCTACATACCTTCAAATACGCAATTCTCAGCTCCATTGTGTTGCTTCCAGACCCCCATTTATGCCTTACACAGACCCTGTTAAGTGGGCATTGAACCACGTAGACCCTAAGGAAGTTATATTTTGTGATATCCATAATGTCATTATTGCTTCTTTCCATCTAGATATTTTTGCTAGGGATTATGCTTTTCCAACCCCCAAGCAGCTTCTCTTGTCGAAATTTTTCGACAAAAGTCATGCCAAATTCAATTACGAACAAGTGGTGAAATCTTGACTGGAAGACCCAACACTTAACATTCTTGTTTCACTTCCAACATATCCAATTTCTTGGTTCAGGGAACCCTTTTCCTTGTTGTGCGCTATGTTTTGCAGGTTATATGGTTCACTAAATTGTTCGTCATTCAAAGCACAGTGGGTTCCTATGGCGAACCATATCTTGGTTACAGGTCATCCGTTCAACTGGGCGCAAATTCCGTCGTTTAATTTGCATGAGTAAATTGAAAAATATGAGAAAACCCCCGAGAATCGTAAACCATATTTCTATATGTCATGGTTTATAATGGATGCATTATGTGTGTTGACTACTTTCCCGGCTCTAAATTGGAATTGGATCGACCAATATCCACCGGTTTATATATATTGCGCTGATATGTGGGACGAAAATTTCATCCCTCACGTTTATGAACTCGGGTCAATGTACTACAATATTTTTAAAGCTGATGCTCCTGCATTCTCTAAAAGTTCTAGGGAAATGATTTCAATGTTTGTCGACTAGTATGTAGGAGAATATTTCTCTTACATAAGAATTTGGGGCAGTAATATAGTCCAATTGCTTCCTAGAATAGTTCCAGACCGAATGGTGCTTCAAGAATTCGTGTATCATACTATTATTGATGGGGTTTTACCCAAGTTGACCAAACATAAGAAGAAGGGCTGGCCAAAATTTCCCGTGAATCTTGGCAACCTTACACTATAGAGTCCTGCTCATGCGTCTTTGGTGGGAAAGGATATTTATGTTATGAACTTGTGGGAGGCATTCAAAAGAATGCATGAACCAGTGGCATATTTGACTGATCTCTTTTCTCATGAGCACGTGAAATTCCAATATGTTCATGAAAATGATCGCGATGATTCCATGTTTCAAGGAGCTACCAATTTTTAGGAGGAAATGGATAAAATTACTGATCCAGAGACGAAGTTGCATATGTACAAGTATCAAAAGGATCTTATGACAAGAATTGTTGGAGAAAGAGGAGATAAACTAAAAATAAAAGAAGATCTTCAAAAGGAGAAGATAGAACAAGAAGTGAGAGAAGATGGAGCAAGTTCTGCTATTGCTCTTGTTTCTAAAACCAAGGACAAAGGAAAACATGTCCTTCAAGGCTCATCCAACTTCTGTATTGGCACAATGGAAGATACACTGTAAAAAGAGCTAGAACAGGCTCTCACTGAAGCAGGTTCTGAACAGGCTCAACTGGTAGAAGCACCGACAAAAGAAACGCTCATGCCTTCGATCTCAATTGCCAAGAAAGAGTAGACTCACGTCGAAGACTCTTATGCATAGAAGGTAGTCTCTTTATCTCCAGGTCAAATTGAGATTGATGATACGAATGTGGAACATGACCCTAAGGTTGTTATAACTATGTCGAATATGCAAACGTTTCGTTGTATGTTAGGTTCATCATCTTCCTAGCATAATTTTTTTGAGGTAAATTTGTCATCAATAATGGGATATACTATTAGCATGGCCACTTTTTTAGTTAATGCACTCATTGATACTTGTCCTACATCACCAATTCCCCAGATGTTTGAGGACGACATTCCTTTTGTCTCTATGAGTATTTCTAAAAAGGAATATTTGCCTATGTCTAGTTCTTTTACATCACTCACCTTTACCTCTGCCTCAAGTCCTATGGATATTTCCCCGCTCAGCATAGACACTCATATAAACCAAATGCAAACTAATTCCTTGGTTACCATCCAACACAATATCAATTCATCATCAGAAGTGATAGCAGGTTTTTGAGAAGATGCAGTGGTATCCATGGGAAAATATTATTGGACTAAAAAGGATAAAGCTATGGTTAAAAGGGGAGCGAAGAAAGAGAGACAAGGCTCAAGAAAACATGTTCTTGCCCTTGGTCAAGTTATTTGGAAGGCAGACACAAGTGATCTTACGCAAGGAGTAGTGGACGCAGCAACTGCCATGCAGGGATTTTTCGCTGGAGCTAATTTTAACTCAGTTTCACAATTAAGTTTGGATTTTGGTGAAAAAGAGAAGGAATTGGAGAAGTTGAAACATGACTTAGCAGAGGAAGAAAATAGGCATGAACAAGAAATTGGTGAGTTGAAATGAGAACATGAAGACATAGTAGAGCAATGCAAGATGAAAGCTGAAGAATTTAAGCACCAACTTGAGAATGCAAAGGTTGTGGATCAGCAATGAGCAGAGCAAATTTCTCTTGTCAACCAGCAGCTGAAAGATGCTCAAGTAGCTTCGAAAGCCTTGTGTTTTCTAGATATGACACCTAAGTATTTCAAACAAGTACTCTGTAAATTGCACGAAGAGTTCTAACAGGCTATGATAGATTTGTATACTTCTTTTGATGAGATGCAACGGTTGTATGACAAGTTTAGCAAGCATTTTGAAACTGTTGAGGATCACCATGATCAGATAAGAAAAGCATCTGTTGCTTTACAGAAAGTAACAAGTTGGAAAAATCATATTAAGGAAAGACATTATGGCTTGCCAATTTTAGACAAGTTACAACTTAAAACAACTGAATTTTCCATTTAGACATGGGAGGGTATCTGTGATTCAGCTAAAGGTTTAATCATTTCAAGACAAATGGTTTGTGAACAAAGGTGGTCAGATTCAAATAATTTGCTAACCTATTTGAGTTTTCCTGTTTTGGAACTTATCAATGAGGCACCTTTGCACCAAATTCATTTGGATGAAGTTCAAAAGGAGTTTGATGATTCGAAAGAGTTGATCCAACAAATCAGTGAGTTGACAGTGCAAGAAATTGAGAAATGGATGAAAGCTCCCCATGCTTCAATAGCTCAGATAAAGGTGTTCATTAAACAATGGAAGAAAATGAGAGAGGAGGATATTTCCTCCAAAATTTGCAAGACCGAAATTCAGTTGAGAAATGCTCAGTTTCAGGAAGTCGATGAGATTTTGCAGCTGTTTGGCAAGTGGTGTTCTACCCTTGTGGAAACATAGAAACTATTCTCGTAACTTTGTAATCTTACTTAAAGACAAATAGACATTGTGTTATTGGGTACTTGCAATTTGTGTGTTTTTAACACTTTGGATATTGTTCTTTGCAATTTTATTTTGGTAAGTTTCTCCAAAGTAAGTTGGAAGAAATAATCTTGATTTGCATGTGTGCACATTAATTGTTTTTTTTTCTTTATATGTTATATCCTGCATTACTTTTATATTGAAATCATTACTCGTCCTGTTTAAGTGTCCTTATACAGTTAGTTAGTAGTAATTTGTGTTATCATAGTAGTTATTGATTTCAGTTTATTTTAAGTGAAAAGTGGGAGTCAGGAAGAAAGAAAGTAAGTGTCCGAATTCTGATTTTCAACATTTCGGATTTTGGAAATTGTATGTTAACTTTTTAGAGGCAGGCCGATGAAAAATAACGCAGAGCGAGTTTAAAATAAGGATGCACTTAGCGGAGGAATAACTTCTGCGAAAAAAATACGAACAGTGAAAATAAAACCTGAAAATTGACGTTTTCATGTTTCCCATACCCAAGCTCGATAATCGAAAATAGGAACTTCGACATTTCTTTATTTGAAACTGGAAATACGATGTTGGGGAATACATATGGTGTTCTTTATTGCAAAATTGGAAATCGAAACATTGGATGTTCCTTATTTGCAAATCCTAAATTGGGGAATTGAAAATCGAAACATATGGTGTTCCTTATGGGAAAACATAGGAGATAGATTTCCGGATTCTGAAATGTCGAAAATTGGAAATCAGAACATAGCATGGTCCTTATTGGAAAACATAGGACATAGATTTCCAAATTCCGAAATGTCAGGAATCGGAAATAGGAACATGGACATGTTCGTATTTGAACACATAGGATTTCTGGATTTCCAGATTTTCACACGTAGCATTTTTGAAATCTGAAATGTTGGAAATTAAAACATATGGTGTTGCTTCTTGGAAAACATAGTATCTTGGATTCCGAAATGTCGAATATCGCAAATCGAAACATGGAGATGTTTCTTATTTGAAACAATAGGATTTCCGGATTTCGAAATGTTAGAAATTGCATAATGACATAATATAGTAAATCGTGCATACTGCAAATAACCCTAACAAGAACGGGAATTTCCTGTTCTCAATATCAAATTTTGGAAATCGGGTATCATGTTAAAAAATGGGAATTTTTTTTATATATGTTGGAAATTATATGATTTTATTTAATTTAGAGATATGAGTTAAAAAGTCATGAAAATTTAATAACTTTAAAGAATAATAATTTTTAATTTACACAGTAAATTTTTAAGAAACAATTTTTTGTAATTGTATTGCATTTATATTTTTCTTATGGTATATGAAGTTTATAGATTGAATAATAACAATTATTTCTATTTTTTTAATTTACACAGTAAATTTTTAAGAAACAATTTTTTTGTAATTGTATTGCATTTATATTTTTCTTATGGTATATGAAGTTTATAGATTGAATAATAACAATTATTTTTATTAATAAATATGAAGTTTAACTTTGGATGCGAATGATGAGATTCAAATTGGTAAGGATGGAATGGACGAAAACAACTATCTATTGAGTTGCAGAGCATTTAATGTGGCTGCAACAAGCTTGATGATTGTTGGATCTTGAGCTGGTTGAGATCCAATGGTGATCAATCATGTTGCAGTCACATTAAATGCTCTACAACTCAATGGATAGTTGTTGGGGTTATTGTGGCAGAACCACGCCGTGCTTGTCATCTGATCACATTGCCACCTATTCTACAGTAATTATGCATTAATGAAGTAGGTCTTGCCGTCCTATTCTACAGTCATTACTCATTAATGAAGTGGGTCTTGTTTTTCAAGCTGGCCAACTTAGTCATCAATTGATTTTTAATGTTGGGATTATATTTGATTCCATAGTCGCATCCATCATGAAGAGTGGTGCTTCCACTGCTACAACAGGCTCGATTCGTGAGTTTAGGTACAAAATAGTGATGATTAAATTTTCTGGTTATTATATCTCGTGATTGGGTAGGACCCAAGAAGGCGACATGTAGTTGATCGATTAAATAGACGTTGTGAAAAAGGAGTTGATTGTTTTTGTTGGTATTATTTCTGTGTAACTTGTTTCTCCACCGGGTTTATAACAATTTTTGTATATGTGTGATGGCTGGTACGGGTAATCCTCTTTGTCCTTTTCCATTTCGTTCGATATGACATTAATTAGTCCTTGTCGAGGAAGTTCTGTCAGTACTCAAGTAAGCCATGATTTGACCCGGTTGTCATTTCATTATCTCGTTACAGTGCAATTTGGCTTGTTCAGGGACTGTAAGTGGTACAACAATCTTTTATTGCCATTAATGACTATCATCCCTTGTGTTGGTTTTAGCGTGGTTATGAGCCTTTGTCCTTCATTTTATTAAACTATTTCTTGGCTGGTTGCCCGGGTCTTGTGGTACTTTTTTTCCAGTTTTTCTTGCAAAAACTTTTTTGTCTGCCTTTGTTGGGTTTTCTTCTGCATCTAAAACATCATATTATGTCCAAGCATCATGGACCATCTCGTTGTTCTGTGAGTAGTGGCAGTCATTCGCAATGAGTGGTTCCAGTGACAAAGGTAGATGGTTATAACAATGAAATTTCTCTACAAGTTCAGTCAATAATAGATGACTGGGAAATCAGGCTTGTAAAGGAGAACCTTGCTCGTGATACTGATGGTGGTAGCCCAAATCACTATTGGATCATCAAAAATATGATGGGAACGCTCATGGAGGAAATGCTAGCTAAATGGAACCATACTAAGTTGGCTATTTCATAGGCTACAACCAAAATGCTGGAATTAGATATGGTCATAACACAAAGAAATGTTATGGCCATTTGGAAAAAATTAGCTCAGGGACTTGACTCCTTGGGTGATGGAGGTAGCGAGATTGTCTCTATGGCTCCATATGCTTCAATGAATGTCAACCCTACCGTGCTTGTTGCATCTGCAGTGCCTGTTCGGATTCCTAGAATGATTAGTCAACTTTCCAAACGAGCTCGTGAATCTAATGCTTCTTTGGGAAAGTGGATGCTTTTGTGGGGAAAGCGACTGTCGTGGCCCTGAATCCCAGTCTATTATCTTTAGGCAAGGAATTATTTGGGCCTTGTTGTATAGTTGAGGAAATACAGGACACGCAGGACCCTACTATCACTATCAACGAGCTAATCCATGAACTTGCTTTTCGTTTGTTTTTGTCTATTTGGCTTCCTTTTGTTTACATTTAAGTTTATGCTCCTTTTTAGTTTTCTAGGTGTCTTGATAAACTTTCCTTCATAGTAATTTTCTACATAGCCCCCCATGTATCACATGGGTTATTGTGGCCCTTATGAATATCTCTGTAATTTTGTTTAAACTTTACTTAGGCTCCAGATTCCATTTTTTGTATTGTTTTTAGGCTCTTTACACTAGAACTATAGATTTTTCTGCTCCTCACAAATAAGGGTGGTTGTTAGACCACTGTTTTCAGTTGACCAGAATTCTTGATATTTTGTAATTTTTTGTATAGTTTATTAATATCAATGTAGGCTTACAAAAAAAAATATGAAGTTTAAAGATCTAATATATATAAATATATTATTTCTCTTAATAAAAACCTAAAGTTTAAAGATGTATTATTCATCAATAGCTTGATTTGGGTATATGAAATTTATTTAAAGAATGAATGACAATTATTTATGTTAATAAATATGAAGTTAGAAAATGATCCGACATCGAGATCACTGAATGCATTTATTGTTCATTTATTTTAAAACATTGTTTAATAAGATTTTTTTTTAAAGTCGAAATTGGGAAATATGATATAGGCTCCAATTGGAGAGATAGATTTACCGTAAATATTTGTGGCAAAGAGAAAAGAATATGAACATAAAAAATATAACGTGAAATCGAAAAAGTCTAAATTATCCAAACTAAAGCATGGTTGTATATAGATCACCTAATTGAGGTTTTTCGATTTGTGGTACCCAGAGGTCGAAAATCGCAAATAGGAACTTTGACATTTTTTTAATTGAAAACATAAAATTTTCGATATTGGAAATGTCGCAACCTAGAAATTGGGGAATTGGAAATTGGAAAATCGGGTATTCTTTAATGCAAAACATATGATTTGCATAATGCGAAATGTCGAGAATGGAAAATCAATGGATAAAATGTGTTGATTTATATAATGATTTTCCATTACAAGCTTGACATATGAAATGTACATTGAACAAATGTGTTTATTCAATTTACATACTATTTTATTACAACTAATAGATGGTTATTGATTTCTAATACTAATTTCTCAATTAGTATTACCTCACATAAATTAGTATTACCTCACGCATTAAACCAAGTGAACTCAGTCAACTCATTATGTATTTCGTTTCGAATCTCTATCTCGGATGGCTTTCACAAGTATGAGCTACTACTTGTAGTTATATATAGTGATCTTGTAGAAAATTGACAACTAATAGAAGGAACTATAATCAAAATTACCCAATGTTCATGCAACATTGTACATAATGTAACATACATTTAATTTCTTTGTTCTTTTTCTCTCAATCAACTTTCCACTGTTGATGCATCCAATGTTATAGCAAAGTTTGGAACATTCAAGGCCGAGTTATTGCCAAGACAAACATACATTAATATGGAAACCAATGACGCTTTTGAAATACATATATTTGCATTCAATGAATTGGTACTTTCTTTGTATGACCAAATACAAATAGGAATAATGTACATGGTATCAAATGGCACATATTTAAACACAGTTATTTTAAAAAGTCTTAAGAAATTTGTTAATTGTTTAGGCTAAAAACTTTTAAATGAAAATTTACAACTGCACTTAAATAAAGTATTTCAATGCGTATGGAAATAACGAAAGAGATGTTAACAATTTAAAATATCTACAGTGGTGCTGTTTGGAAAGTGGACAAAAATAAATTTGCAAAGAACAAAATGTTAAATCCAAACATGTTTCGGAATCCCAAATATCGGAAATCGAAAATCGGAAATAGGAAATCGAAAATCGGAAATCAGAAATAACAACAACCAAAGAAATGAAATATGTTAGTGCGATTTTTTTATATATATACGTTACATTCATTTATTTATATATGAATCTATGAACAACAATATTTATATATCTGACGATGTTGTTGGAAAGAAAAGTTTAAGATAAATGAAAATGCAATTTTGCTCATTGATGCTAGAGAAAATTTATTTATACACAATGACAATGTTGGACAAGCTAAAAGGTGGAACCATTTCCATACGTTTTGGTAGCTAAATTTGCAATCGTTGTAAAGGTGAAAAGCTTAAAACTCTAAAGAATGCCTTAGCAAAATGTTGGAGATTATATTCTCCAATCTTGCATTTACAACCAAATTCAGTCTGAAATACTTGATACTAACCTCCTCTTCATTATGTATTAAACTTGCATAGTGATCTAGGGACTAAACACAATCTCATCAATAGATTAATGACAATAATTCATGAAAATGGTGAAAAAGGGCTATAGAATGAGTAGCCGCACTGTATATTCACACAAAGAATGAGTAATACAATAAAATGTCATGCTGCAAGCATGAATGACAAAGCAATTCGAATTCCTAAGGAGGTCATTCAAATTGAATGAATGAGTTTAGCTTAACTGAATGTAAGCCACAGTCAACACTCAAGTTAACCACTGATCAAAACCCTAATTGACTCAACTGATCCCTAACTGAAGTCAGAGTGCAATAAATGACTGAGTCTTAACTGAAAGAGATCAGACACATGTCACAACAAGCCAACCATCAAGTGGTAGCACTTCAATGACTCTAATGAACCCCGATGAGGTTAACTGAAGTGTAATTGAACATCAAAAGTGGTTGGAGGCACCCCTGTTGACTCCAGTTCATTAAATAATCATTAAATAATTAATTTAATGAAGGGAGGCACCTTCACTACCCTGTTTAACTGATTGTAACCATCAATTAGCAATAAAGTGCATTAATAACACTTAGATCACCCCCAGAGTGCTCCAGTTAGCCTCCTCAAATGTAGGAGAAGGATAAGCTAGCCTCCTTGAATGAAGGTAGGCATGGATGTAATCTAGATGATGACATTTAATGCTCCATTGATGTCAATTAGGTCAATAATACTTAGGATAGTGGTTTAACTAGGACAAATTGACCAAAATGAGTGTGTAAGGTGGTAAATGTCTCCAACACCCCCCCTTAAGCTATACTCAGGAGGAGTTAGAAAACATAAATGCATAAAAATTCTAGGGCCGCGGCAACTAAGGCCATAGGTCACCCTGTACAATGCTGAAACTGAAACAATGCTAAAAAACAAACTAAGTGAGGGAAAGAGGGAAACCCCCCCCCCCCCCCTCAAGCTGAACACTGAAAGTAGTCTGAATCACCCTGATGAACTCACCCCCAATAGTGAACGGAGGTAAGTGAACTTCTTTTCTGAAAATCTCTTGGTGAAGATGTCTGCAATCTGCGCATCAGTCGGGCAGTATTGCAGAATGATGGTCCTGTCATGCACTAGCTCCTTGATATAGTGCATGTGGATCTCTACATGCTTGGTCCTCTACCTGGTAACTGGATCTGTGGATATATTAATAGCACTTTGATTGTCACAAAAGAGGACAATGGACAAATTACTACCAAGATCAAACTCTGAAAGAATTCCTTGCAACCAAACTGCTTGGATGCAAGCATTCACCGCTTCTCGATACTCGGCCTCTGTGAAGATAGTGCTATGGAAGCCTGATTTTTGCTAGACCAGCAAATGGGGCCACCACCAAACATGAATACATATCCAAAAGTAGACTTCCAATCAATAGAATCACCTGCCCAATCGAAATCTGTATATCCAACCAGCTCTAGCTTGGAGTCAGCAGCATAGTGAATGCCGTAGGTCCTGGTTCCTTGAATATACTGGAGGATCCTCTTGGCTGCCTTCCAATGAAGATCATGAGGCTACTGCATGTATATTGATACAACATTCATGGCATAACATATATCAAGCTGAGAATGTGTCAAGTATAACAAGCTACCAATCAGTTGTCGATAGATAGTGCAGTCCATGGGAGGTGTGCTTTTTCCTTCTTCAAGGTTGATCCCTGAAAGGAAAGGGAATGGTGTAGGCCTACATTCAGCCATGTTAAACTTGACTAACAGGTATGAAATGTATTTGTACTGAGTAACCATTATCCCATCAGAATTTTGCTCAATTTCGAGCCCTAAAAATTGTTTTAGGAGCCCCAAATCACTCATTTCAAAGGCATTGTGGAGAGCAGTTTTGATGGCTGAAATGGAAGCAACTGTGCTACTTGTGATCAGTAAGTCATCAACATATAAAAAAATAATTATCAAATTACTATCAGACTGTTGTAAATACACATTTGGATTTGATCTACACTATTGGAATTTTTGCGAGAGAAGGAAGGCATCCATCTTGGAATACCACTCTGTTGGGGCCTGTTTTAACCCGTATAGTGACTTCTTTAACTTGCAAACCAAAGATGGATCAGTGATGTCACCCTCAGGCTTCTTCATGTATATCTCCTCATGAATATCTCCTCATGAATATCTCCATGCAAAAAGGCTAACTTAACATCAATATGATGCACCTCCCAGTGCTTAGATGCTGAAATTGCCAAAACTAGGCGAATGGAGTCCATTTTTGCAACTGGTGCAAAGGTCTCATGGTAGTCCATACCTTGGACTTGAGAGAAACCTTTTGCCACCATCATTGCCTTATATTTGTAGGTGCTTCCATCAACAGCAACCTTGGTCCGAAACACCCACTTGCATTGGACCAATTTCCTTCCCAAAGGAAGAGAAACTAGCTCCCAAGTAGTGTTTTTCTAAAGAGAATTCATCTCTTCATCCATGGAAACTTGCCATCTCGGATCCTTCCGAGAACAGTAGTAGGATTTTGGGTTTGAACTAATCATCAAATAGCAAGTTTTGTACAGCAAATTATCAGGACAAGAGAGCACAATACCTGCTCTTTGGAAATCAGACCGGGTTCTCCTTGGATCATCTGGATTTCCAATGTTATCTGCTGTGGAGGAGAGTGTCTGTCGGGCCCATGTGGGAAGATGATTTTGTACTTTAGGTTTTGATTTGAAATTTGATGATTGCTGCACATTGATATCAGAAATCAGAGGATCCAAATCAGGGTCATCACCCCCAATTTCATCATCCAAATATTCAGTAGAATAGGAAGGAAATTCAGCATTTTTCTCCTTCACTAGTTCCACCTCTTGAAGAGGCTCATCGAACTTGACACTTTTCTTGATGATCATCTATTTTGTTTGATATCCAGCAGCTTGAAACCCTTTGATTTATTAGGATACCCAATAAACATACATTCTATGCTTTGCGGTTGCAAAGCCCTTCTTTTATCAAGTGGAATCTGGGCCCATGCGGACCCAAACACCCGCAAGTTCGACACATCCGAATTGTGTCCAAAGTATGCTTCAAAAAGGGTTTTCCCTTTCACAGATGAGTGTGGCACCCTGTTATGAATGTATGCTGTAGCATTCATGGCTTCAGCCCACAAATTTTCAGCCAACTTCTTTGATTCCAACATACAGGTGGTCATCTCCTTGAGAGACCGATTCTTCCTTTTCGCTACTTCGTTCTGCTAGGGACTGTAGGGAAATGAATATTGGACCTGGATACCACTTTGGGAGCATATGTGCTGTAAATCATTACTGACATACTCCCCGCCATTATCAGATCTCAAGATCTTGATCTTAAGCCCAGAGGCATTCTCGATCAAGGCCTTCAATTCAGAAAATTTTTCACATACTTCAGACTTCTTTTTGAGAAAGACACTACTACATTTTGACCAAAAATCCGACGGCCGTCATGTCGGATTTTCGACACTTCCCTGTCGCATGTATGACACTTTGATTTTTTTTTAAGCGTCGAAAAATTGTCATCGGTTATCCGACACCTTAATAACCGTCGGTTAAGTGACACCTCAGTTACCGTCGGTTAAATGTAAGGCATCGAACAAGCGACATCAATTACCATCGCTTAAACGACGTCTATAACAATGAAGCGTCGGAAACGCGACAGGGAGAACCGTCGCTTAAGAGACGGAAATGGAGATTAACCGTCGGAAAAGCGACATATAGAACCGTCGCATAAGCGACGGAAATGGAGATTAACCATCGGAAAAGCGACATGTAGAACCGTCGCTTAAGCGACGGAAGTGGATTTAAAAAAAAAAATACTTGCAGATTGGGTATAGACCAGTTTCAAAGTGCAGGATTTTGAAATTAGATATTTAGTATTTGCATGGAGATTCAATGGTGTATATGAGGGTATATACTGTCAATAATACCCTGTTGTTTTACTCCATACTAAGGTAATTTATGTTTGAAATTTAGGTTCTTTATGCTTGAAATTTAACGCAAATAATAAGTATTATATGTGCAAATATTTAACAGAGTATATGTAGAAATATACTACCATTAATACTCCACTGCTACGTTCTTATGACTTGCAGAAATGAGGTCTATCTAGAGATTTACAAAGCATTAGTCAAAGGAAAAATCATCTTCAGTCTCATCTTCCTCATAAGGGGCACTGGCAGATGGTGTATGAAAGCTGGAAACCACAGGTGGTTGTGGTAAAGGAGACCCTGAGGCTATAGCATCATGATTTGCAAGCACGCTTTGCAAGTCATCGTTTAATACAAGACCTTGTCGAAGAAGCTCCTCATCCCTGTGGTCACAATAAGCAATATATTGTCAATAAGTCAAATTAAAATTTCAGAAACAAACTTAAAGAACTGAAATTAACAAACTGCATACAACGCATCAAATCTCATATGTTTTTCTTCCTGCCACTAAACAAAATTTCTATGTACTACAGTTATTTTAATAATTAAATTAAAAACATACAGTACTGATTTCATGGAGTTTATGGAGCAGAAAACAAAGAAAATCCTTAGACACTCGGACTCAAGCCAACTTTTATAAGGAGTTGAAATTGATATCAAACAAAACTTCTGTGGGTATGCCATCAGAAAAGGTATTCATGACGTGAACATAGGACCTAAATCCCCCTTATGATAGATAGGCCATTTCATTCAATTCGATGCTAATTGGTCATTTACTTTTTAATAGGTGACTGGTAAAAAAGGGAAAGTTGGACAAATTATATTAAGCATACTCACGATGTTCCATTTATAAGCTGCAAAACTCTCCTATGATTAGTACGGCATTGTTCGACGAGATCTATTATAACTTCATCCTTAACGGCCTGCATGCAAAACACCAAAATACATTTTAAAACACATTCAACTATAATATCGTCATTTCTGCTTGCAACCATAATACAATTATGAATGCTTTAAAAGTTGTTTATACTGAATTTTCTGAGAATTGCAGGTGGAAAGCAACATTGAGATATTGAAAAGATATTCATTAATGTCAAAAATATTATTGAAAGGAAACTTAAATACTTTCAACTGAACAAAAATCCTATCGCACTGATATACAAAGCACCAAAGATTCAAACCCCTCTACTTCAAACCAAGTTGGGTCAAGTAGTCAAAGCAGTTCCTCTACAGCAACCCAGATTGTTAGAGAGATTCTTTCTGAAATAACAGTGTGGTTGCAATTTTTCCACAACCTGAACCAGAAGTTAAAGTTGAGGAGGCTGAACCCTAAGTCCCTATTTGGGGATTTAACAGACCTAAAACAAAATCTGAGTAGTCTGAGCCCTACAGCTCCAGTTTTGGATTTGCTTCCTTGTTTACCATGGAAGACCAAAAAGAGGAGGGACAAAGATGGTCTATGAGTTTCCTATAAGGGAAACTCAGGATGTGGCCAAGAAGAAAAACATTAATCCATCTCTCCTTCCACGCTTTTAGAGGACCCTGATACATTCATGTTTGATGCTCAGAAGCTACATTTATTTCCTTCTACATTGAAAGATGGAACGTTATGTTGGTTCATGGCTTTAGGACGAAGTATACAGTGCTGAAGGAAAGTGTTGCAACTTGATGCCTATAACACTTAACTGCTAATTTGACATCATAAGACAACATCTGAGAATGCAGGTATTCACAGTATGTCAGTTCTATAGGTAATTGCACTGTCCTCCCAGGCAGTATGGTTCTCTAATTCCCCCGAGCATCCACTTGAAATGTTGGGATATCGAAATAATTGCACACTAATATCCAAAGCCCTATGTACAAATGTTAATACAATGCTACATAAACCCTGGGCAAGGGGAAACCATAGGATCATACATGTAAGCAGCTTTCTTACCATAGTCAAACTTTGAATGCAACGGTTCTAAAAAATAATGTACAAGCAGAAAGGTCAACCAAAAGTTTTCAGCAACATAAGTATTTTCACAGCGGCATCTCACAGTGCCTACTGCTTTATCAGTTGACAACACAGTAAGTGTGATTGTGCCATCAGCACACAAGATTGTATTACCAGGCTTTAAATCTTCTGCCAATTTTTTATAGCTCATGGTAATAGTGTTAGAATCGCCCTTCATTTCATAATCTGTTGATATTGTGATTTCCTGACCCTCCTTTAACTGAATTGGTTTTGCATCCTTTTAAAATCCAGTTCGAATCTCAGGGCCCTGCAAAAAAAATGAAATTCTCACATCATGTCTTTAGAGTCTACTAAAACTCTAGAAATTATGGAGTGAAATTACCTTGGCTGGAACCATCAAAATAATCCAAGCATATGACTTATCTACCTCATGTGGTTTGCAAATTTTGGAGGTCTTCTAAACAGGAGGTTGTTTTAATTCCTGATAGATATGTCTAATGCTATGGAATACTACCAGTAGAGAGCAATATTTCCCCTGAAACAAGATTACATTTCAGGTGATCCATGGCACCCAAACAACAATGCATGGGAGGGCTTTTTTGGCTCACAACAGCAGGATCATTCATCTAGTTTTTTGAGCATTCAACCAAAGAATTATGATTCTACTGCCCAGCTTCTCTAGATAAACATAATACCTCCTTCCAAACCTCTTTTGCAAAGGGACTGTCCAAACGTATATGTTGGATGGTCTCCTCATCTATTCGGTATAAATAACAGAATCCTGGTCCATTCTAGGTTCTCTTATAAAAATGATCTCAAGTTAAAACTTTATTAGTCAGAAGCCGATATAGATACATTGAAAAATGTCTTAATATCTAAATAGTAAATATGATTGGTGATCAAAAGTCCAAACTAGAAACCTTCTAAAGATGGATAAGTGAAATCTCTAGTGTCATATCCAAAGATTATGAGAAATGACATACTCAAAAACTCAGTTTCTGTATCTAAGAAAGAGCTTCTCAGCTCAATATTAATTTAGTGGAGATAGAGATGGGAAAGTTATTTTGGGTCGAGAAAGAAGGGAGACAACCTTGACAATGTTAAAATCGTGAGAGCTCAATACCAATTCTAGCAAGCAGAAAACTTGATTGAAAGCTTGGTTGGACATATAATTCATGATTATCAATAGAATTTGATACAGTTCAAGCACTCACAACAATGACAGTTGGACACACTAAAACAAGTAAATAAGAAAGGATAAATCCTAATGAGTTGGTACAAAGCTAAAAAAGTACATTTTTCATGTCACTATTTCTTCCAGGTTGAAAAAAGAACTTGGATGCCATGACAGTGGCTTCTCTCAACAGGATCACCACTGCTGACTGTTTTTATCGTGGACAAAATGGGATAAAAAACAAACCCCAAACCCACATAAAACATCCCATAGAGCTTACCATCCACCACAGTACAGTCCCTACAAAATCCATCATTCAAGAACTCCGACGAAGGAATAGGCAAAGAGACCCACTTCAGGATCATAAACCTCTGCCCAGTCTGAAGATTCCATACAACCTCCCATAACATAAATCTTTCCCCCAATACTAGCAACTGCAGGCTCGTACCGTGGAAGCTTGAGGGGTGCAAGGGACTCCCACCTATTCAAGGATGGGTCATATGCACACACATCGGCTGAAGTGGCAGAGTTCACCAATTCCCCAATCGAAAAAAGCCTCCCTCTGCTCACAACAAACTTAGCGCATGTCACATTAATGGTGCATATGCGGCAGAGGCAAACAGGTCCTGTTCACTAGGTTCCAGGCATAAAACCTCTCATCCCCAATTGCAGAGAACATTAAGTTTACATACAAATGGTCTTTCGGAAGCCCTTCTGATGATGAATTCCAGCTAAGAATTTGGGAGGATAAAACAGTTTTCCATACCTTGGAGACTGCTAAGAGCTGCTGATGCATTAACCTTGGAACTTTGGCTAAGCAATCCAATGTAATCTCATTGGGTAGTCCAGACAGAATGATGTCAGAAGACTCCCCATCATTTTCCCTGAATTTTTTTGAGCCCTTCTTCTCTGCCTCCTGCTGCTATTTCTCGCTTGACATTTTCTCTTTCAATCAATGAATGACAGGTGACAGGACTTAATGTCAACTTGTGATTTATGTTAAGTGGATGTATCATTGTCAGTACAGAATACTATTTGTGGTTGGCACTATTCCCTGGATGAAGTGAGGGCACTTATGGATGCACACACAGAAAGAGAGAGAACAGTGTTTGTGACAGTTGGTACTACTTCTTTTGACACCCTTGTCAAGGCAGTTGACACTATCCAGTGTAAAGCAGCACTAGCAAGCAAAGGGTACACCCATCTGCTTATCCAACTAGGACTTGGAACATATTTCCCAACTAAGGTTTAACCCTTCTGCCCATGGATCTGCTATTTTCTATCCTTGATATGAATAAGTTTGTGGTTTAAACTTTAGTTTAAGC
>LPNX010131278.1:466995-478327 GCA_001517045.1 Pseudotsuga menziesii
CTATTTGAAAAATGAAAAAATAATGGAAGTAAACTTATCAACATAATGGAATCCAACTTTCCTTCAATCCTCAACAAAAAATGAAAGCAATTCAAATTCAAAATAATGCAAACAATTTCTATAATATTAAAATAGTAAACTTGATCCTAAATCAAGAACTAAAAAAACAAATTTGGAACGACAACTAGAATTATGACATTGTTGAAAAGAAAACTACTATTTACAAATTATCTACCTTAATGGAAACTAACTAAAGTTACCTTTAGCTATGGCACTGCATGTAAAATTGTGCCGCCATGCAAATGTCTTAAATAACCTGTTCTTCCATTGCTAAAACTGATCAAATGTCTTCAATAATCTGTTCTTCCATTCCTAAAATGATCAAGATATATTTAACAAAATTAGTTTATCATTAGCTGAAACTTCTCTACCTGGACCGAAATAACAGGAAAAGAATATCTGTGGAGGCTTGGTTGAAAAATCTTTTGTACAAAATAATGCCTTATAACAGAACATACTATTGTTAAAAAGATGCTAGATATTATTTGCAGAGTCACTTACTCTTTGCTGAAAATGTTTTGTGACTATGGCTCTTGACTTAAATTCTGGAAAATTTCTGAAAGCATCTGTCTTACAAGTTTGGATGCGGCAAATTAACTAGTTTTCCAAATCACAAAATGTTTCAAATCTTTTAAAATCAGAAAACCCACCAAATTCCACAAAATTTCACAATGATACAGGAACGGGTCCTCAGTCAATATTGCAGAAATCCATAAGCGGCCACACTCAAAGTAAACGTGAATAAAAAAAAGGCAAACTTTTCATTCTTCAAATGCATTTGAAAAAATCAAAATGGCAGAGAATATTTTTTCTACCCTCAGCAATGTAAGTTGTCCTCCAGTGGAACTTAACAGCACACAATTGGTTTGCTGGTCTTTGCTAATTTCAAGACTGATGTTGATTCTTCGGCACATGATTCTCCACTCTACAACCTTCCCATCCTGGTTGATGTTCAATATAAGAAATAAGTTAATACAGATTACACAAGGAGGAACTTTTCAGCTTCCCACAGGAACAGGCTATTTAGAATCATGGGTATATCATGTGGTACAAAGTGTTATAAATGTGAATGAGGGAGTCATAGAAGAGCATGGAATGGCTGATCTTTTTCAGCAACTGATCTATTTTTGCTGAAGAACATGGAAATCCTGGTAAAAGAAATGAACTCAAGCAAGGAGGTTAACTTATCTATTAAAGAGCATCTACTTACAAGTGCAACTGAAATGGTGGAATGCCTGAGAACGGATCCTAGTAAAGTCATTTTGCTTAAGTTTTATTTGGGGAACACTGAGGACTCATTGATGTTGAGCAAATCCAACAAGTTCTGGGAATTTCTTGGAGGCAATGGTAACTTTTTGCCTTTAATTGATGCTTTGGATGGATGCCATAATGAGTCAGTGAATACGAAGGTGCTACAGCTGTTTGTTAATCTTTTAATAGGTGATCCGAGTTATATTAACTTGAAACACACCTTGCAAGAAAAGTTCTTATTGATGGATTCATCTTCTTTGGCTTCATGGATGGAAAAAATGCTGCTAGGATATACTGCTCAATCAGCTGTAGGTAATTTGCCAACAGGAGTCCCTAATTCAGTAAGAGATTCAGCTATTGCTTTCATTAATGCTCTGGTGTCGCCTTCATCTGATTCAAAATCAAGAGAACTTTGTGATCACATTCTTGATGCATTGCTTGTGGGTCTAGAGAAGGCATTCCTGTCATTTGATGTTCCTACTGCGAAAGCATACTTCAATTTTGTAGTTCAGTTGGAAAATGGTGAGTCCACAATAAAGCCTATTATCAAGAGGGCAATTGATGCCACATCAGGAGATGATGATGAGGATGATGGCACATCTGATGGAGAACTGGCTAGTATGGATAAAGAAGATGATGATGAGAGTAACAGTGAACGGTCACTTGCATCAGAAGTTTCAGACTGTGACAAGGCCATCCAAGACAACTGTGACCTGATTGAAGAAGAAGTGGCAAACAGGCTGGAGAGTAGGTTGGATGTGCTATTATACAAAACAAATTGACAGACAGTTAACATTGAGGAGGATATCTATTATCAATCCATCTCCGACTGGACTGGATGTATAACCATGGGTTCTCTTTGCAACCAGTATTTCCTGGAAACAGTGTTGTCTTTTGTGATGCTATGCTTATGTCTATTTAAACAGATACTGTATTGATAGCCCAAGTATGAGGCATTTTAGCCTGTCTATAATTTGAACTAGTGTTTGAAAACATCACCAAAAATAAAATAAAAATATTGGCAGAGTCAAGAGACTTTTGGATTTTTTTGGAATTTGTTACTTACTTTGAAGAAGAAAGGCAGGGGATTGAGAACGAATGGGTTATTCACTGTTAAATCTGCCCATAAAAGGGGTAGAGGGAGGGTTAAATATTTGAAAATTTAAAAAATAAATATATATCTTTGTAATTTTTTGAAGTTTAGTCTCTAAGAAAATTTAGAAAGCCCCCAACAGATTGTGTATATATGTATTCTGCACACCTCAGCCCTGGACGACCAAAAATATTATTTTCTTAGAAGTGCTATAATGGCCTTGTAATACATTGAGGTAGAGCCTTTATATATCTACCTTCAAACGAGGGCCAATCCAAATGAGTTTGATTTGGTGGTTCCACTGCAGTAGCATTTTTCCAACAACAAGCACAAGATCCAACTCAGCATGTGTGCTGTGTGTTGAAAGAGATGGATAGGCAGGTTGCCATTAGGAGAACATGGCACTTTAACATCTAACCAGAATTGGTGAGTGCAAGCATTTGGGAAATGGCATCATGCATGAAGTATTTTCCAAAAAAATATTGATTTACATCACTGTGTATACAAAATGCTGTCATCATTCCATAAGGGTAACACTCACACACCTGATAGTATCAGTCCTTAAACTAGTACAAAAACATTGAGATTACATATTCACACATGAGACAGTCAAAAGATGCCGATAAAATCACATAATATATGTGAAATCCTCAACCAGGGATATGCTACTTTGCTTATTAATATGCTTGCAAGTTGCAACTAGGTAGGCATCAAAGACAATCATTGCAATAAAAAGGACCATAAAGCACAATCACTTCTAAGAGATATTAGAGTCCATTAGAGTCCATTAGGAAAAATGCTATCACATCAACCTGGGGGCCAGGGACCACACCAATAAGAGCAGCAAGAAAATGTCATTGCCTATCCTAACAAATGGAAACTAACCTTGTAAAAAGCACCAAAACCCTCATCCCTGAGCATGTTCTTTTCCACGTCATAGCCCGAACCTTGACCCAACTGAATGCGCACCTGCAACAATTGGCCCAACTCGGGTCAGCCTTTATATCCCAAAACAAAATAACGTTGCAACTTAGTGATTCATTAGATTATGTCCCATTTCAGTTATTTGGGCCTTAAACAAGCCTGAGGATGTAATAATACAAAACAAGAAGATCATTTTTTTCAATGGACGCGCATAAAATTATGTATCCATATTATATTGAGCTGGATCTGAGAACTTCCAAAAATACAAAAGTGAAGCTTGGGGTGAAGGTTCGATCTCCTCCCCCAACAGATTTGAAAATAAGCGAGAAAAAAAAATACCAAAAATCTGAGCATAACAAGAAGACATAAAGCAAACACCTTGATCATGTCCACGGGCGGAATGACACACGTCGTGAGCATACCAGAGGCTCCTCCATTGACAAATGGCTTCACTGTATTCCACACGTTGCCTATCTTGGGCTTCTCCCCTGCCATCTCTCTGAAGGACTTGAAAACTCGACCGATCTGATATTGCTCTCCTTCCTCTTCCTAAGACCTAATGGTGAGAAAAAACCCATGAGAGGTGTCTGTCTGCACCCTCCTCAGCAAGAAAGAAGAAGAATAGGCAGAGCTATGACCCGCGGTGTGCTGCAAAGCCCCTCTTCAATCTAAATCATGTCGAACTATAGGGCTTCATACTTTTATATTTATTATATTACAAGAGGGAGAGGGCATAATTACCCAAGCAACAGGTAACGCAGCACGTGGTCATGTAAACAAAGCTTTTCTTTAAAGAAAAAAACGCAATGCTTTGATATAAAGTATTATGCTTTGATGTAAAGTATTTTGAGTTTTAACCTAAGCGTCGGATATGCGACGGTTAGTTAAAATCAGAGCTTTTCTTTAAAGAAAAAAACGCAATGCTTTGATATAAAGTATTATGCTTTGATGTAAAGTATTTTGAGTTTTAACCTAAGCGTCGGATATGCGACGGTTAGTTAAAATCAGAGCTTTTCTTTAAAGAAAAAAACGCTATGCTTTGATATAAAGTATTTAGCCTAAGCGTCGGATATGCGACGGTTATGGGAATATCCGTTTCTTAACCGACGGTTATGAGAATATCCGTCGCTTAAGCGACGCTGGTGGTTACATTTACAAAAAAAAAATTAACTTTGTGATTTTTGGTAGGTTTAAAAAGAGAAATCCACACGCCGTCGGAAGTAACCGTCGGATTTTGGATCGAAATGTAGTAGTGAGAAGACCCATGTGTACCTTGAAAAATCATCAATAAAAGTCAGAATATACCTTGATCCATTCATGGATGTGACAGGCATCAGACCACTAATATCAAAATGTGTCAGCCCCAATATGCATGTAGCTTGGTTTTCCTTTCCTCGATCGAACTTGTGCTCAGGGTGTTTTTCAATCACACAACCCTTGCAATTTCCGGTGGTTGACTTGATGACTCGGAGGCCTTCAACCATGGAGTTTTTTTGTAATTACTGCAAATATTTGAAATTTAGATGGCCAAGCCTTTCATGCCATAGCCTACTAACCTCATTTCCATGAGTTAGCAGAGCGGTGGGCTTTGCATCCGACACAAAGTGGGAGAACTTATAGGCTCTTGCAAGATGGTTTGCAAGGCCTTTAGCAATGAGTTTCCCGGATGCAAGCTCCGTTATCTCAACATCATTTGGGATAAAAGAAACTCTATTAGGCACTCTAGTATGTGTCATCTAATAGACACTAAGGAGATTTGATGCTAGAGACGGTACATATAAAACATTTGAAAAATAGCCATTCTCAAGATCAACTGTACCTTGTCCTTTTGAAATGATGGTGGAGTCATCTCCCATGTGGATGGGGATGGATTTGCCGGTCTCCAAGGATGAAAAGGAGTCTTTTTCAGCCATCATGTGGTTCGAAGCTCCAGAATCAATCAAGAGTGTTTTGGACTTCGAAGTGCTTTCCATGAGGGCGTGACCTTTTTCATGCTGTGTTTCCCGATCTTGCTAATATCTCCTCCAAAAGCTTTCCAGAATATTGATGTGATTTCTCTCAAGGAGAGAGGTAGCTTCATCAATCTTCTTCTTCATGCAGGCATGTTCAGGGTGGAAGCCCTTCCCACAGTATGAACACTTGATTTTTTCCTTTCCATGGTGCCATTTTCCTTTGTTTTTCCTTGAGCTGGAAGACTCATTATGCTGCTGGTTTTCAAATCTAGGATTAGGAGCATCAAATTTAGTTTTTGGGTTCTTTTGCTGCTTTCCTTTACCCTTCAGATCTTTGGGCCCCGAGACATGGAGGGCTTGATCACAGGAGGCTCTGATGATCCCCATATGGATAAGCTTATCATGTTCACTTGTTAGGGACTCAATGAAGGCATTGAGTGTAGGAATCTTCCATCCAGGGGTTGTGAGATTCCCCGCACAGAATGTAGAAACAAAAACTGAATAATCAGCTCCAAGTTTGGAGAGTATGGTGAGGATGAGCTGATCATCCGCCTTCTCCACTTTGCATTTCTTCAAGAATAAGACAGTGTGCTTGAACTTTGTGAAAAAGTCATTCAATGTCTCAAAATTGGAAGGCTGGAGAGACATTAATTCATTTTCAAGTTGGTAAACTCTCAAGTCATCTTGCTTTCCATATAGGGTTTCCAATTTGTCCCATATTTCCTTTGGAGTCTTCAATCCTGAAAGATGGAAAAGAATATCACGGGAAATAGAGAGGCACAAGAATCCGAATGCTTCATCCTTCTTGTTTAAGAATCTTGATTTGTCTATAGCAGAACCAGGCTCAGGTTCAGTGTCCATGGTGACTCTATAGAGTCCTCTGGAGTGCAGCTGAATCTCCATGTCTCCTTTCCATGAGTGGAAATTGTATGGAGTCAAAATATCTACTGAGGAGGCCATCTGGATCTGCTGGAGTGAATGCTTCACCTGTATAAAACCTAAAAATCACAACAGAAAGGGCAATGTAAGGTTAGACAGCCTGCACATTTTAGGCTTTCATCACACCCAGCATAGTCAATCAAGCAATCTTGATTAACAAGTTCTTTACTTGGGGTATTAAGTGGTAAGCCTTGGCTTCTGGTGCAGTGCTGGATTTTTGAGCTATTGCTCAATTTTCATGCAGAAATCTATCAAAAAGCTTGTTTTGAGAGTTTGAGCTTCGTCCCGCCGTGAGCTATGATACCATATTAAACTTGCACAGTGATCTAGGGACTAAACACAGTCGCATCAATAGATTAATGACAATAATTCATGAAAATGGTGAAAAGGGGCTACCGAATGAGTAGCCGCACTGTATATTCACACAAAGAATGAGTAATACAATACAATGTCATGCCGCAAGCATGAATGACAAAGAAATTTGAATTCCTAAGGAGGTCATTCGAATTGAATGAGTGAGTCTAGATTAACTGAATGTAAGCCACAGTCAACACTCAAGTTAACCACTGATAAAAACCCTAATTGACTCAACTGAGCCCTAACTGAAGTCGGAGTGCAATAAATGATTGAGTCTTAACTGAAAGAGATCAGACACATGTCACAGCAAGCCAACCATCAAGTGGTAGCGCTTCAATGACTCCAATGAACCCCGATGAGGTTAACTGAAGTGTAACTGAACAATAGAAGTGGTTGGAGGCGCCCCTGTTGACTCCAGTTCATTAAATAATCATTAAATAATCAATTTAATGAAGGGAGTCACCTTCACTGCCCTGTTTAACTGATTGTAACCATCAATTAGCAGTAAAGTGCATTAATGACCCTCAGATCACCCCCAGAGTGCTCCAGTTAGCCTCCTCGAATGTAGGAGAAGGCTAAGTTAGCCTCCTTGACTGAAGGTAGGCGTGGGTGTGATATAGCTGATGACATTTAATGCTCCATTAATGTCAATTAGGTCAATAATACTTAGGATAGCATTTGATAGCCTGTTTAAAAGGATATAGCATAGTAGCATATCTGGAAGCCTCAAGAATAAATTTGTTGCAATTTCGTTACTCATGATGATGGAAGACAATTGAGAAGAAGGGTAAACAAATAATGATACCTTATGTAAGTTGCAGCGAGTAGAGAAATAGAAGGCAATGCCTAATCTTCACCAATCCCATGTCTCTCCAGAGACTATAGGCCCTTTGTTGGAAGTAGCACTGCCAACTTTTCTTCCCATCTCTTCCAATTCCGGGATTTGCTATCACCATGCTGTGATTTTTTTCTTCAACAACCATGAGAGGGGAAATAATGACGCTTACGAGTGCAATTTTTGTGCAAAAAAAAAACCATAAATGATGTCTAGATGATATTTTCCTCAGGAGGTGGCTTTGTTTATCGACTAAATCTTCCGAAATGTTATTACGAATTCACGATTTTCATGATGTAGTATATATTTTGAACTTGGGATTAATGTGATCTGTATATAATTCGTTCATCTCTTGGAGTACGCGAAAGTTCAGTTAAGCGTATTGAAATATCTTGGATTTGAAATATTTTTTGTTTGCAGCACATGATAATGATTTTCACTTAATGATTAAGTAATAAAAGATTAGTATAAGGTTTATAAGCAGTATGGTACGGAAGTACGGGTACTCGAAACAAGAAAATATGCATACGATCATTAGATCATATGAGGTGATAAATGCCGATGAGGTGATAAATGTCGATGAGGTGACAAATGGATCGATGATGTGACAAATGTATACCTAGTATGGATCGATGATGTGACAAATGTATACCTAGTATGGATCGATGATGTGACAAATGTATACCTAGTATGGATCGATGATGTGACAAATGTTGACTTTACACAACATGAGATGACTTGAGGCTCATAACAAGTGAGAGTGATAGTCACTTCTACGATTAATATGATGACGTTCTGACAGAAAGGGGCATTGTTATGCTGACGTTATGATAACAAACGAAGGTGAGAGTCAGCTCTGCGATTAATATGATGATGTTATGGCAGAAAGGGGTGGCGTTAAGATATTTCAATACGTTTAAGTGATTTTTCTCGCCGTCCAAGAAATAAGGGAATTATATACAAATGACAGTGATCCCAAGATATAGATATATACTACATCATGAAAATTTTGAACTTATAATAAATGTTTATAATTTTATATATATCTGCATATCCGAGTACATATATATACTAAATAGGAATAGCAAAGGACATATGTTTTGGGTTTGCAATTTACGAAAGATCGAGAATCGGAATCGCAAAGGCAACAAATTATTTTAACAAAAACGTGAATATCAGGTTTTCGATATTTGAAATATCGAAAATCGAAAATCGGGGAGACAACAAATAACTGTAAAAAAAACTGGAATACTGACCAGTATTGGAGAACGATAACTATGTCCTATGTATTTTCAAATAAATAAATGTCAAAGTTCCTATTTCCAATTCTCGACATTATGGTATCGGAAATTGGAAAACCTCAATTTTCACATTTTATTTTCACTATTCGTATCATTTTTGCATAACTTATTCCTCCACTAAGTTCATGACTATTTTAAATTCACTCTCCGTTATTTTTCATCGGTCTGCGTGTAAATTTGGCAGACATTTACTCTCTAAACTTGGTTTCATTATGTTAATTTAAAGTTTAGTTAGGCAGCAGTGTTCATTATCTATATGGTTTTTATGCTCAATACACTTCAACTGTAGAGTTTTTTGCTTTTAACGTATTAGATTGGTTGTTAGACCACTGTTTTCACTTGATCAGAATTCTCGCTTTTCTGTAATATTTTGTATAGTTGATTAATAGCAATGAAGACTTACAAAAAAATTTAATATGAAGTTTAAAGATCTAATATATGTAAATATAATATTTCTCTTAATAAAGCTAAAGTTAATATAAGTGAATAGCTTGATTTGGGTATATGAAGTTTATTTAAATATCTAATGACAATTATTTATGTTAATAAATATCACTGTTTGAAGATGATTCAAGATCAAGATTTGTATAACACAATTTCGTATACGGCCTGTAGTGAACTATAAATATTTGCGAATAAGGAATAGCAAATTTTTTGATTTTGCGACATTTCGGATTGCAAAAATCCTATATCCTATGTTTTCCAATAAAGAACTTAAACATACGTTACATTATGTACAATGTTGCATGAAGATTGGGTAATTTTGATTATAGTTCCTTCTTTTAGTTGTCCATTTTCAATTCCGCAATTTAGGATTTGCGAATAAGGAACACCGTAATTTTTCCAATTTGGAACACCATATGTATTCCCCAAGATCCAATTTGCAAAATTTTGAACCTCGAAAGTTTTGTATTTTCAAATAAAGAAATTTCGAAGCTCCTATTTCCAATTTTAGACGTTCAGATATCGGAAATCAGAAAACCTCAATTTTCACATTTTATTTTCTCTGTTTGTATTATTTTCGCATAAGTTATTCCTCCACTAAGTCCATGCCTATTATAGTTCATTCTTTTAGTTGTCCATTTTCTACAAGATCACTATATATAACTGGAAGCAGTAGCTCTTCGGTTTAAACCAAGTGAACTCACTCAACTCATTTCCTATTCGGTTATGAATCTATAACTTGGACATCCTTCAAAAGCATGGACATTTCAGATTGCAAAAATCCTATGTTGTATGTTTTCCAATAACCGACATTTCGGATTCCGGAAATTTTACGTGTGAAAATAACGTACATGTTATGTCCCGATTTTCTATTTTGCGACATATACAGAAATCCTATGTGTTCAAATATGAACATGTCCATGTTCCTATTGCCAATTTTTGACACTTTGGAATTCATAAATCTATGTCGTATGTTTTCCAATAAGGAACATGCTATCTTTCAATGTCTGATTTTGTAACATATCCAGAAATCCTATGTGTTCAAATACGAACATGTCGGTGTTCCTATTTCCGACATTTCGGAATCTAGAAATCTATGTCCTATGTTTTCCAATAAGGAACACCATATGTTCCCATTTTCAATTCCCCAATTTAGAATTTACGAATAAGGAACACGATATTTTTTCCAATAAAGAACACCATATGTATTCCCCAAGATCCGATTTGCGACATTTCAAATATCGCAAGTTTTGTATTTTCAAATAAAGAAATGTCGAAGTTCCTATTTCCAATTTTCAACGTTCGAGTATCGAAAATTGGAAAATATCAATTTTCACATTTTATTTTCACGGTTCGTATTATTTTCACATAAGTTATTCCTCCGCTAAGTACATGCCTATTTTAAACTCGCTCTCTGTTCTTTTTCATCAGTCTCCCTGTAAATTTGGCGGAAATTTGGTCTCTAAACTTGGTTTGATTCTATATATCGACCTGATAAGATTTAAACATCAGTTTTTAACTGACCAGTACTGGATAATGATAATGAAAGACATATCAGCAAAGCTTTGTAGTGACATAACATGTTTGCTATTTTCACACGTAATATTTTTGGAATTCGAAATGTCGGTTATTGGAAGACATAGGACATAGGATTTCAGCAATTGGAAATGTTGCAAAATCAGAAAATATGGTGTTCCTTATTCATAAATCCTAAATTGGGGAATTGAAAATCGGAACATATGGTGTTCCTTATTGGAAAACAAAGGACATAGATTTCTGCATTCCAGAATGTTGGAATTCGGAAATAGGAACATCAACGTTCGTATTTGAACACATAGGAAAGAGAAAAGAATACGAACAGATAAAAAAAACTTTAAAGACCAAATGACTAACAAAATTGAAGTTTTACCGATTTTCGGTGGAAAATCGGAAATAGGAACTTTGGATTTTGTTTATTTGAAAAGGCCAAACTTTTGAGATCGAAAATGTCACAAATTGGAAATGGGGAATCTGAAATTGGAACATAGGGTGTATCTTGTTGTAAAACATAGGACATATGATTTCTAGAATCAGAATTGTCGAAAATTGGAAATTGGGCAATTGAAAATAGTAAAATGCAATTTATGTGAGTTCATGAAATTTGTGCTCGGGAACATAAGTAGGATTATTATGGCGT
>LPNX010131278.1:478512-516456 GCA_001517045.1 Pseudotsuga menziesii
GATGTTAGATAGTTATTTTCCGTTTATTAAAAAAATGAAAAAAATTATCATAATTATCATAATGGAAAGTGGAATTGTCTAGTTTCCCGATTCTCGATTTCCGATAATCCTGGTATTGGAAACGAGAAATACCACACTTTTGGACTGAACGTTTGTTTCTTGACTGCCGAATGCCGAAAATGAAAAGTAAATTTTGTCAATTTTCATTTATGCATACGATATATACGGTCTAGAGTCTTTTGGCTGTTTGAGCTGGGTTTTTTAAGATTCGAATTTACGAAGTCTAGACAGTCAATAGATTTTTAGTTTTGCATAATAATGTATAGTTTTTATTTTTATTAAGATCTTTTTGCATAAATCTTATGTCCTATGTTTTCCAATAATGAACACCATATGTATTCCCCAAGATCTGATTTGCAACATTTCGAAGTTCCTATTTTCGATTTTCGTAGAGCTTATTACTCTCCTCTAAATTTGGTAGAGTTTTGGCCTGTAAACTTGGTTTCATTTGGAATTAGATATGGTCATAACGCACAGAAATGTCATGGTCATGTGGAAAAAATTACATCTGGGATTTGACTCCTTGGGTGATGGAGGTAGTGGCAGTGTCTGTATTGAATATTCGCAGAGAATTACAATTCATGGCATGTCAATTATATTATGGTTGTTTTGTTTTTTATTTATTTATTTTTATTTTAGTTTTAGGATCACTAGGAATATCAATTTCAACTAAAAGAATGCAGAAAATTAATATGAATTTTAAAGATCCAATATGTCTACATATAGTATTTATCTTAATAAACCTACAGTTTAAAGATGTATTATACGTGAATAGGTTGATTTGGGTATATGAAATTTATTTAAAGATAGAATAACAATTATTTATGTTAAAAAATATGAAGTTTAAAGATAATCCGACATCAAGATCATTAAATGGATTTATGGTTGATTTATTTTAAAACATTGTTTAATAAGAATTTTCTGAAAGCGGAAATTGGGAAAAAAAATGGGAATAAAAAATATTTGAACTAAAATCGTATCGAAATTGGGCATTTTGGAATCCATAATCCGACATTTTGGAATTGGGACATTTTGGAATTAAGAATCGAGAATTCGACATTTCAGAATCGGGAAATACCTTTTTGAAGCACAATTACGGGAATACATCTTTTTTCCTATTGACACCATATGTTCTGATTTCCGTTTCCGTGGATTCCTATTTTCGATTAATATTTCCATTACATTATAATATCACTTTGGACTATTTCATTTAAAAACTTCACTGCTAAACTGTCATTATATATAAATCTATGAAGAACAACATTTATCTATTTGACGATGTTGTTGGAAAAAAAAGGTTTAAGATGAATGAAAATGGAATTTTGCTCATTGATGTTAGACAAAAGTGTTTTATACACAATGACAATGTTGAAGAAGCCAAAAAAGAACAAAATGCGTCAATAATCATTATTTTCATAATACAAATAAGGTAGTAAACATGAAATCATAATGGTACAAAGTGATGTGTTGGACATTCATTTGCACTACAATCCTCACCCATTTCCACACGTTTTGCTAGATAAATTTCCATACGTTTTGCTAGCTAAGGTGCAACCATTGCAATATGTTTTTGTACTTTCTTTCCTCTATATCCCCTTCGTTGGTAGTAGGACTCCCAACTTATCTTCCCATCTCCTCCCATTCCGGCCTTTGGTATCACCATGTTGGCAATTTTTTCTTCAGCGGCCATGAGAGGGGAAGTAATGACGCTTAGGATTCCAGTTTTCGTGCATATAAAATACCTTAAATAAGGTCCAAATGATATTTTCCTCAGTAGGAGGCTCTATTTATTCACTAAATCTTACAAATGTTATTATTAGTTCAGGATTTTCATGATGTGGTATATATATAACTTGGGATTAATGTGATATGTATATAATTCCCTTATCTCTTGGAATATGCAAAAGGTCACTTAAACGGTGATATGAAAGCTGGGAATGGGAGGAGAATCCAAGATGTGAAATATGTTGGATTTGAAATATTTGGTGTTTGGAGCGCATGATATTGATGATGATTTAATGATTAAGCAAGATATTTCATATATTTAATGATTAAACAACAAGGAAATATTTATACCATCATAAGAAGGCATCGATAAGGTGACAAATGTCGAGTTTACACACTATGGGATAACTTAAGGCTGACAACAAGTGAGGGTAACAGTCACTTCTACGATTAATATGATGACATGATAATATTTCAGTACGTTCAAGTGCCAAGTGAGTGTAGTGTCATTTGATACAATGTACACTATTCCTATTTGTATTTGGATATACAAAAAGAGAGCCAATTCATTGAATGTAGATATATGTATTTGATCGTGCAAAGCATTAACAAGGTCAAATCCAAATACTTTTCTAGATCCTCGTTGGTTTCCATATTCATGTATGTTTGTCTTAGTAGTAAATCGACCCTGACTGTTCCAAACTTTTCTAGAAGAG
This sequence comes from Pseudotsuga menziesii, assembly GCA_001517045.1. Taxonomy (NCBI): domain Eukaryota; kingdom Viridiplantae; phylum Streptophyta; class Pinopsida; order Pinales; family Pinaceae; genus Pseudotsuga; species Pseudotsuga menziesii. The sequence continues at coordinate 481,014 of LPNX010131278.1, forward strand.
GAGAGTGATGTGAATGGCATAGTAGATTAAGCTAGTGTTGACTGGAACAGAGAAACTACTTTCTGAGGGAAAAGGTACAAGAAAGTGGTAAGGTGCAGGATCTGCAATAATTGTTGCATCCGCAGTAACAACCTTGAGCGAAAGCAATACGATAGTCCTGTGAGATGAAGTATGTTAAAGTTCAATGGGAGATAAACTTACATTGGATAAATGAATAGTGCGAAATTGATTAAGTGAGAAAAAAACCATACAGATAATGAGTTCACTTGTTTTGATGAAGAGACCTGTACCAGCGGGAAAAGGTTGGAAACACCATGTAGCAATAGTGAAATACAATCTTCAGTTACCATAATCTCTATATTGTGATTGTTATTTTTTCTCGTGGAATGAAACAGGGCATGAAAAAAAATTGCAATGTAACATAATCATGTGAGCAGACTAAAATGGATATATAAAAAACAAAATAATTCGCATTAACATATTTCATTACTCTGCTTGTTGTTATTCATTAGCATATATCACTATAAATATATTTCATTATCTGATTTTTGACATGTTGGATTCCGAAAAGTACTATGCTTTGGAATAAGGAACATCAATATTCCAATTTCTAATTTACTCGTTTTTCAATTTCTGACAATTCGGATTCCGAATATTGTATGTGTTCAAATCAGAAACTGCGCATGTTCCGACTTTCGATTTTCGATATTTGGGATTCCGAAAATTCTATGTCCTATGTTTTCCATTAAGGAACACCATATGTTCCGATTTCGATTCTGCAAGATCGGATTTAAGAAAGAAACCCCTTTTACCTATGTATTTTTCAATTATCCAAATTACAATTAAACAATTTCTGGAGAACGAAAGTTTGTTCAATATTTGGCCTCTAGATTGTTACAATTTGTGGAGACTGATGTTAGTCTACATATTTGTATGTTAAGAAAGAAACCCCTTTTACCTATGTATTTTTCAATTATCCAAATTACCAATTTGGGACATTTTCGATCTCGGAAGTTAGCTATTTTCAAATAAAGAAATGTCGAAGATAGTATTTTCGACTTTCGACATTGGGGTATCCGAAACCGGAAAACCTTGATTTTGAGTTTTTATTTCAACTGTTTGTAATCTTTTCGCATAACTTTTTTCTCTGCTAATTCTATTCTTATTTTAAACTTAATCTATGTTATGTTTAATCGCTCTGCCTCAAAATTTGGCGTAGATTATGGCCTTTAAATTGTTATAATTTGTGGAGACTGATCTTAGCCTGCATATTTTTATGTCAAGAAAGAAACCCCTTTTACCTATGTATTTTTCAATTACCCAAATTACATATTTCATTACTTTGGTTTGTATCTATTTTAAATATAAACATTTTGAAATTGCGTGAGGAAACCACAAGTCATAAAGAAATAAATTAGAATTGAGAATCCGACATTTCTGAATTCAGAAATCTATGTCCTATGTTTTGCAATAAGGAACACCAATTGTTCCAATTTGCCACATTTAGGATGTGGATTTCCGATTTCCGACATTTCAGAATTCGGAATTGCTAAGTGTTCAAATAAAGAACTGTGCATGTCCCGATTTCCTATTTCTGACATTTTCGATCTCGAAAGTTTTCTATTTTAAAATAAATAAATGTCAAAGTTCCTATTTCCATATTGATATGCCCGTTTATCAGAAACCGAAAAACATCGATTTTCAGGATTTATTTTGAGTGTTCATATTATTTCCGCATAAATTATTCCTCGACCAAGTCCATCCTTACTTTAACCGGTGGTGGAGTGTAGTGAAAACACACAAGCCACCTGAGGAGTGTAGTTGTACCGCATTATATAAAATGTTGCATGTACATTGGGTAATTTTGATTATAGTTCCTTGTTTTAGCTGTCCATTTTCTACAAGATCACTGTATATAATTGGAAGCAATAGCTCATGCTCGTGAAAGCCATCTGAGATATAGATTTGGAACCAAATAGATGATGGGTTGAATGAGTTCACTTGTTTTAATGAACAAACCTGTACCAATGGGAAAAAGTTGACATCATCGTGTAGCAATAGTGAAATACAGTCTTCAGTTACTATAGTCTCTATATCGTGACTGTTATTTTTTCCTGGATATACAAAAAACAAAATAATTCACATTAACATATTTCATTACTCTAGTTGTTGTTATTCATTAACATATATCACTATAAATATATTCTCATAAATATATTTTATCAATCCAATTTTCGACATGTCGGATTCCGGAAAATACTATGATTTGGAATAAGTAACACCAATATTCCAATTTTCGATTTGCGCATTTTTTATTTCAGACAATTAGGATTTCTAATATTGTATGTGTTCAAATCAGAAACTGCGCATGTTCTGAATTCCGATTTCCGATATATGGGATTCTAAAAATTCTATGTCCTATGTTTTCCATTAAGGAACACCATATGTTCCAAATTCCGATTCGGCAAGATTTGATTTAAGAAAGAAACCCCTTTTACCTATGTATTTTTCAATTATCCAAATTACATATTTCATTACTCTGGTTTGTATCTATTTGAAATATAAACTTTTTGAAATTGCGTGAGGAAATCGCAAGTTGTCAAGAAATAAATTAAGAATCGAGAATCCGACATTTCTGAATTCGGAAATCTATGTCCTATTTTTTGTAATAAGGAACACTAATTGTTCCGATTTGCCACAATTGGGATGTGGATTTTCGATTTTCGACATTTCGAAATTCGGAAATGCTAAGTGTTCAAATAAAGAACTGTGCATGTCTCGATTTCCTATTTCTGACATTTTCGATCTCGAAAGTTTTCTATTTTCAAATAAAGAAATTTCGAAGTTCTTATTTCCGTATTGAGACTCTCGTTTATCGGAAACCGGAAAACTTCAATTTTCAGGATTTATTTGGAGTGTTCGTATTATTTTCGCATAACTTATTCCTCATCCAAGTCCATCCTTACTTTAACCGGTGGTGGAGTGTAGTGAAAACACGCAAGCCACCTGAGGAGTGTAGTTGTACCGCATTATGTACAATGTTGCATGTACATCGGGTAATTTTGATTATAGTTCCTTGTTTTAGTTGTCCATTTTCTACAAGATCACTATATATAATTGGAAGCAGTAGCTCATACTTGTGAAAGCCATCTGAGACAGATATTCGGAACCGAATAGATGATGGGTTGAATGAGTTCACTTGTTTTAATGAACAGACCTGTACTAGTGGGAAAAGGTTGACAACATCGTGTAGCAATAGTGAAATACAATCTTTAGTTACCATAGTCTCTTTATCGTGATTGTTATTTTTTCTTGGATATATAAAAAACAAAATAATTCGCATTGATGTATTGTAGATGCATGTATATTAAAAGCAGCAACACCAGTTGGAGCAAGGAGAAGTAGCGCGCAGGTACTTTGTTTAGATGCAGTTTGTAGTGTAGATTTTAAGCAAGATATCAGGTAAGATTTCTCGGTGCCTGTAGTACCTCGAATCACCATTTTGAGTGATGGAGTGGATGTAGTGTTTCTAAAATGAGAAATGACAACATCAAAGGCTATGCGTTGTGTGGGAGACAAGGAATCATGTGAATTGGACAACGATAGGTTGTCTTCATGTAGCTGGGTGGACAAGCGATTGAGGTCAATGAATGGTGTTGTTGTATGATGCAAGTCGGTGTTTATATTGTTATGTGTCCCATTGTGATTTTTGTCAAAATCACGATATCCAAGCATTTCAAGGTCATCAATTTGGGTGTTGTTTCATGGTCTCATTTGAGAGAGAAGTTCCCATTCATCCATGTTATGGGACAACGAAAAGGTAATAGCATCGGAATTTGAATCATTGGATAAAGGTGTACAGGGTTCTTCTTGTGCACGTTCAACATGCCAGATAGTATATGTGCTTCCTCAAAACGGTTTTGGCCTGTAAACTTTCCAATTTCCAATTTGTGCATTTTCGATTTTCGACAATGCAGATTTTGAATATTGTATGTGTTCAAATCATAAACTACACATGTTCCGACTTCTGATTTCCAATTTTTGGGATTCCGAATATCCTATGTCCTATTTTTTCCATTAAGAAACACCATACGGCCCGATTTTAAATTCCGTAAGATCCAATTTGTGACATTTCTTCTTATTCCTCTCTATTATGTACATGGTTCTTCTTGTGCATGTTCAACATGCCAAATAGTATATGTGCTTCCTCAAAATGGTTTTGTCCTGTAAACTTTCCAATTTCTGATTTGCCATTTTCAATTTCCAACAATGATGATTCTGAATATTGTATGTGTTCAAATCATAAACTGTGCATGTTCCGACTTTTGATTTTTTATTTTTGGGACTCCGAAAATCCTATGTAATATGTTTTCCATTAAGAAACACCATATGGTCCAATTTTAAATTCCGCAAGATCTTATTTGTGACATTTTCGAGCTCGGAAGTTTTCTATTTTCAAATAAAGAAATGTCAAAGAAATTATTTTCGACTTTCGACGTTGGCGTATTCGAAACCACAAAACCTTGATTTTGAGGTTTTATTTTAACTATTTGTATTCTTTTCGAATAAATTATTTCTCCGCTAAGTCCATCCTTATTTTAAACTCGCTTTGCATTATGTTTAATCGCTTAGGTTCAAAATTTGGCTTAGTTGCACATGTTTTGACTTCCTATTTCCGATATTTTTACAACAAAATCCTATAAAAGAGAAAAAATTCCTGAACCGGTGGTGGAGTGTAGTGAAAACATGCAAGCCACCTGTCGAAAAAACACCAACTGGGAACAAGGACCTAGAATCAAGGACCCAACTGAAGTGCATAAAATAAAATAAAAAAATCGAATAGCATACATGCATGAAAAAAATGTTAAGGACAATCAATCAATCATGAGCAGTAACAATTGTAACAGGTGGGAATTTGGTGAGCACGACAATCATCTCCTTTTACAACGTCTATTTAACCAATCAACTCCATTTTGTCTTCTTCGGTTTCTGTCAGATGACGGGATATAATGACCAGAAATTTTAACCATGGGCGTGTTGTACCTACCAAAATATTAAATAGTTACTCTATAAAAGAAAGCTTGAGCATTTTCAGAACATACACTTAATCGAACAACTCCATGCCGCCATGTTATGTCCTTGTTGGATCACGGGATATAAGAACCGAGAAATTTAAACACGACGTGCTGTACCTAAAATCGCTAGTTTGATATTTTTTTGAACAATAGTTAATATAAATTATTGCTATTGTTAAACAAGATTTAAGATCTTCTCAACTTATATATTAAGTTAGTATTCGAGATGGTCAAGATATATCATTTATTACAATAAAGTTATTTGATATAATGGGGTTGGTCCCTTTTATGTCATAACAATGTAGTTATTTTTACCGTTACATAGTTACAACTTTATTATCTAATTATGCTTTAATTAATAACATTACTTCATCCTTATACTCTAGTGATTGCATCGTTACACACATAATTACAATTTAAGGTAAAAAACTAGTACTAAATTGCCTAAATTGCCACATAAATACCATAACTTTAAGAGTCAAATTGTTTTGACTTTATATTCATTTCCACATTTATTTAGTGGTTTTTCATTTTTTTGAAAAATAAAATATTAATTATTTAATTTTTAATAAATTATTTTTATCAATCTCAAATCATTCATGTTAATCATAAGTCCAAATAAAAATGATGAGACTTAGAAAATGTTTATCTAATATTTGTCAAACTTGTACAATGATTGTGAAATATCACAAACAAAAGTTTAACTAATAATTAATAATCATGTTCTTTAATAATACCGTGACTAATCACATTATTAAATTATTCTTTATTTAAACACATTCCATGTATTTGAATCATGTTCTTTCATGATACCTTGAGTAATCACATTGTTAAATGATTTCTTTCTTTATACATGTTCCACACATTTTCAATGCCAATGAGAATGAGAATAAGGACTTGCTAGATATCACAATTCTTGGAAACTCGAAAGTCATTATAGAATGGGAAAAAGATTTCTATTCTCTGCGTACTATGGAGCTTCAGCACTAGGCCAGAAGATTTAAAGATATCATTTCTATCTTTCAATGGATTACTTTCAGGCATATTTATAGAGAGATCAAATTTGAGGCTGATGGCTTATCCAAAGTCGCCTTAAGGGAGGAAATGAAGAACATTGCTTGGGAACTATTTCTAGAGGGATCCTGAATTGATGAGGGTATATTGAGCATAGTTTAGTTAAGCTTTTAAGAGCTCTAAAGGTAATAGGTTCTGCTGTAAATTACAGACTTCAATGAGATACAGTCATATAAAGAATATCATTAAAGGATGATATTGTATCAATGGTTATCTTGGTGTATATTAGGTCACTATGATCAAATTGAAGTATTTGATGAGTTGTGTAGCTATGCCACAACTTTAAAAATTGAAATAAAGTTGTTTTTTCGATGTGAAAAAAAAATGAGAATGGAGTGTAAGTGAAAATCCTTATATCATATTTTAATTTTTCAACTCCTCTGTGTTGCTTCTTGAATGGTTCTTGGAAAAGTTACTCTTACTCATGAAAACTCTCTAATGTTGAACCAACTCTCAACTTGCTTAGGTATTTCTTTAAAATTTATTTTGAGTTGCTCTTATTCTCAAAGACTTCTTGGAATTATGTGGAAGTATGAGCAGATATTACTAATATGGTTCGACAAATTTATTGGAAACATAAAGAAAATGATTTGATTATGAGTTTCCTATATATCTCTACTTCCACTTTTACTTTATTGTACATACGATTGGTTTGGCATTTTAAATATTTTTGTCATGTGAATATATAGTTTTCGACAAACATATTAAATATATAATTTTTTAATTGATATGTGTAAAAGCCTAAGACATATGTAATTTGTAATTGTTTATTATTGTGGCATAGGATACCGGAACAAGGGGTTTTAAATATCTAGAGGCATAATTATTATTTTGTAAATAATTAATTTATGGAAATAGCTAGCACATCGGGGAACATCCAAACATTGTACAACAAACCCAAGTTATGCCTTTGTGGCTTTATTAGTTGATGATCACCCAAAAATTGTACAACAGACCCAGCGTTTTATCATTTTAACCTATGTTGGTATTATTGAGCCTAATTCATGATTTAGTGGGCTTCCTTGGTATTTAGATGGGTGTCACTTGTTGATTTAACCCCTTTGGTGGTTTTGTAACTCCTTTGTGGAGGTTACACTTGGTTTTGTAACTCCCATTTGCACAAGTGTTCCCTCACTAGATATTTTTAGCCTTTGACACCTCAAAAGTTGTGTAAATACTTATGTAACTCCTTGTGTAAAACTTGTGTAAATCCTTGTGTAACCCCCTGTTTGCTATTTTGGGAACATGCCTTGGATTGTGTGACACCTCACCTCACTAATTTTTATTCATCTTCATTGATTATGTGTCTACTAATGAATTTGATTTGGGTGGATTGGCTTGGAGCCACTTTCCTTGAAATTTGAATTGCTTGGGTTGGATTAGATTTAACCTCTTCTGGTTGAGTTAACCCCCCTAGATTGACTCAACTTTGTCTTACCTTGGTTTTTTTTTAGCCCATTGAGTTAGAATTACCTTATTTGGTTTATAAATCCATGTTTGATATCCTTTGTTTGGGTTGTTGATGGTTCTTTTTGGATGGTTATTGATTATGGTTGTCCATACCTTTGATTGTAAGAGCTTAGTAAGCTTATGATCTTGGGAAACCATGAATGCTCCACTATGTGAATCAAGTTTGTGCTTGAAGCATTGTGATATTGTATGTTGTTTGTGGTAATCCCATAAAACTATGGTTTAGTTCCTCCATGTCATGATTGCTTGGCTTTTCCCTAGACTTGCACATAAATCCTGATGGTGAATGGTGATATCCTGATGGCCTAGGGGGTTTGGATTACCATTGCACATGGTAGTGGGATGGAAGAGGAATATGAAGCTATTATTGAGTGCAGCTATATTATGTATTTGTGGTCTCATCTCAGGAGTGTCATGTCAAAGTAAGATCTAGATTAGCAGTGCCAAAGGTTGGGTGGAACGTGGTTTGGATGATGTCAGTTGTGCATTAATAAGATAAATGATTTATCTCATGTTTATTTAATATATTTGGCTCTAATGTGATTTATTTATGGATGCACAAATTTTTTTAATGAAACATATGAGTTATTTGTGGAATAAATTTCTCATGGAATTCAATATATTTATTCAAGTAAATTTTATGAAGGAATTGGAAACTAGTTTTTGTGATTTTGCGCACAAATTGTTTGAAGAAATAATTATTTGGTACCACTACTACATAACTGATATTTATACCCCTTTTAATAATACAATGTGTATTTTTATGGTACAGTAGACTCGAAATGGTTTAAGACACTTCCCTTTGATACTTCTACCTTTTATTCGAAAACTAGTATTTCAATTGGACTATTTGACATAGTTTGAGACTTGGCACATTAAGTGTTTGCAAAAATTCCTGATTGTTATTTTTATTCTTATTTATGATAAATACAATTGAAATGTGTGTGATAATGTGAGGGGAAATATTCTTGATAGTGTGTGGGAGATGTCTAACAAAATTCTAGATCAATTTCCAATTTCTAGCTCCTTCAATGGAATTCTTTCAAGTATATTTGTGACTTTTCATATGAAGTGTTTGATTAAATGTTTGAATGATATATACCTATTTTATGACTTATAAACAAATTTATTTATGTTTGGAATGAAATTTTAATTATTCTATGAGTCATGGATTTAATTATTCTAGGGATTCCTAGAATTACTAGTCAATTCAGATGAGAAGTATTAGCTAGTTTTGTGAGTTATTTAATGGAATTCATATGGAGGAAAGGTATATCCATATGAATATAGGTGAACCCTTCTACATTTTATATGATCTACATTAGTCATATATTTCTATTTATTTGATATTTGGAAAGTTAAATTGGAAACTAGGTATATTGCGATGAAATTGGTAACTAGTTTTTGGAATTGAATCTTCGTTTTTGGTCAAAGATGAATGTAAAACCATATGATATTTTATTATCATTTTATGTATGTTGTAGGTGGCTACTTTTCAGGTCTTATACTTTATTTATGAAATATTAAGTTTTGGTTCATTCGATTTGATTCAATTCCACACGGTAAATGTTAACTAGTTGAATTGGAATTTGGTTCGAAGAATAATTGTTTATGTGAAAGGGTATGAACTAAAAATATAAATTTGTTTTGTTGTATGTGTATGCCTAAATATTTGTAGAATGGTTGTAGGTTCACTTTTTGGTTCATTGGCATAGTTACAAGTTTATTTTGTGCAAGACTAGCTGCTCATATTGGAAAACTAGTTGACTAGTCTTATGCGTTCTCTTTCGTAATTATCATGGTTAATTATTGTAATTTTGGTAATTAGGACTTATTTACATGAAATTAAATATTTGTTTGACTAATATGTTATGCTAAAATTATCTAATTATCCTTAGAGAGCTAATGATATGTCCCTAAAACATTTTGATAAGCCTAAAAGACATTACAATATACAATTGGATTTTTGGCCTGTGTAGAATATCAATCATAAACAATAAAATGTTTGCAAGTAAACTCGTTGAGACATTGTATGGCCACTTGGATAAGATGAGTAAAAATATCATTTGCCAATATCAATTTTTTAGTTTTTTATTACATAGTTTAGTAGATTCCATATTTTAGATTTTTATTACATAGTTTAATAGATTTGAGCGATCCACCGAATCATAAGGATGACGACTGCATACCAAAAGAAAGTTATTCACTAACACCAATTGTAGAACTGTAGTTGATTGTATAAATAGAGGAATGTCCATTTGTCTTATCTTAACAAAGTATTTGAGGCAATTGAATTCCTAAGCATTTCTTTGAGAGAAGATGAAATTCTTGACATAAGCTTATAGGTTTTATCGGAAAGGTAAAAACTCTTTCATTTCTTAATAAACCGTGCCATTATATTTACAACTCTTTGATTTTTAGATTTTTATTACATATTTTAATAGATTTTAGATTTTTAGATGTTTATTATATAGTTTAATAGATTTGAGGGGATCCACTGAAACAGGAGGATGACTGAACACTAAACAAAAGTTATTCAATAACACCAATTGCAATAACTCATCTCCATATGGAGTGAAATCATCCATATAAATCTCCATTCTGTGGTGGATAAAATATGCAAAAATACTCAATACTTATCTTTAAAAGTTATTTGGAGCATTGTGATGTCCAAAAGGAAGGACTCTAAAGGAAAAAGTCCCCCATAGACATGCGAATGTAGTATTTTCTTGGTCTACTAGGTGAATTGTATATGGTTGTATCCACTAAAATCGTCTAAGAAGGAGAAGAATTTCTTCCCTGCAAGGGCATCTAATACCCGGTCAAGAAATGGTATCAAAAAGTTATCCTTCTTTGTGGCCTTATTCAATTCTTTATAGTCTATACAGATTCTCCATTTTACTCCCTTTTTTGGAACAATAAATAGCGGTGATACCCATTCACTATCTGATATACGGTAGCTAAACCTTTCATTGAGGAGTTTCAGAGTTCTGTTTCGGAAATATCCCTTAAAGTTGGATTCATTCTCCATTGTGGTTTCCTAAATGGAGTGGCATCATCCTTAATGTATATGTGGTGTTGGTAAATGTTTGGTCCCACCCCCTTCATATCCAGATAACTCCATGCAAATGTTGTCTAGTATTTAGTGAGTATTTGGATCATCGTTTTCTCCTATTCAAGTGTTAAATGGTCACTAACTTTCAATGTTCTATTAGGAACAATCTCTATGGTTTTGGTGGTTGCTTGTGATTGTTTCATAAAAAAAAGCTTCTGCTACAAGGGCATTTTGGTCCCTATAACCTCCAAATAAGAGATGGCATGGTATTCTTCAAAATATATATGGGTATCATAAATATTTTGGATAAAGTTAGAGATCACTGTCTCTTCTTGTGGGGAACTAAGTGCTAAGGCAATATCACTAAGGCAATATCAATGGTTGAAATGAGATTGATAGGCTGATCAAAATCATAGTTCCTCTTACTTCCAATGAGGGTTTTCAATATCAATATGAGGTATGGAAGGAGGATATAGGATTGAGTTATTTGTCTCTAATCCATTCATGATAGGCATATCACCTTTCCTACACCCGATGTATGCATTAGTTGTCGCAAGCCTGGGCCTCCCAAGTATGAGAGGGTATCCACTAAGTTTATCTTTGGTGTAGATAACAATGAAATATGTTGGATACCACCATGTATGTATGCTTACCATAAAATTTTCTAATAGGGTGATTCCATGAAGTTGGGTAACTATTTTTGGCCAAATATGGCGATGAAAATGGAAATTTTACCCATGTATTAATTTGAAGCCCTCAAAACTCATATTTTCCATATGAATTTCGACATGCAGTAAAAAATGAAATGTAGAGAATTATGTTGTCTTTCCAATGATATTTTTTTAAAATATACCAATGTCATTTAATGTGTCAAATTATCATTTAATGAAACATGTGTCCTTGAAAATTTCAAGAGAAATTAACAAGTTCACTGTGTGTGTGCAAAATAATTTAATGTTAAATTAATAATTTAAAAAAAAATTAAATATGCGAGCATGATCCAGACAAAATGCACTTGTGCGTACATATTTTTCCTTTGATTTTTCTCGAAAAATTATATTTATTTTTGTTTTTTGAAATTGACCAATGAATATTTCAGTCGCATTTTGCACACATGTGCATGTGTGCACCAAATCTTTTGATTGTTTTACATAAATTAGAAAACTAAAAATACACTTTTGAAGAGGATGCACTGATGCGATGCTTGCATATTTTTTCATTTTTTTTGGATGTGTATTTTGAATGTTGTTGATTTATCTTTAATCTCATTCAAAGTTGTCGACAAGGGTTTTTAGGGTAATATTGAGTAGAAAGTTACAAAAGAATGACATACAAAGGTAAATATACCTAAAATATAGGTCACTAGATAGAGGATTTGTTGATGAATCTAACAGTATCAAGTCCTCTCATTAATGTGCATTTAGTGGCATAGTTTAAGCCCTTCAAAAGGCACGCAAACTTTCCTTTCTGTAAAAGAAAGGGATACAGACCTGCTTTTTAGGCCCTCGATTGAGCTAATATAGCATGATTGAGGTTCTTAAATACCTCGATTTAGGGATTGAAGAGAACTTGATCGATGGTTATGTAAATCGCTCAATCGAGGTAACTTCAAGTCCTCGATCGAGGTATTTCCTCTATTAAGATTTTGTAAAAAAAGGCCCGATCGAGGGTTTTTTGTGTAAAAAATAAAATAAAAAGGAGCTCACGAAATGGGGTGGAAAATTAATGTTGGCCAACCACCATTCCCACATCTAATCCAGTGGAACATAGTATTATGCTTGAAGGTGTAAAAATCCATACTAATGAGAAATATATGGTAACGATGATGTTGTTGAAGATGTTGAAGATGTTGAAGATGTTGAATGTGAGAAACCTCCTGCAATAAATAATGAAAATTCACGATATAAAAAAAATAACAGAACACAAAAGGATTTTATTGATCACAAGCCACTTCGAGGGGGAAACCTCCTTTGAGTAATCTCAATACAAATAACTCATGGATGTCTTCACTGGTCTCAACACATACTTATATACTAAGTCTAATATAAACAATTATTACTCCCCATGAATGTGTGAAAACACAATATACTCACGGGACAACTTAGAAAGCATATGCGTCCAACAACAATATACTAGCATCCCCTCCCTCTTAGAAAAGATTTGTCCTCAAAGCTTTAGATGTGGACATTGTTGTTGAATCTGGAGGAGGGGTTCCCATGTAACATCCTATGGTTGCATGCCATGCCACTGAATTAATACCTCTGTTATGGATTGAGAGAAAATCTGACAAGTCCGCCTATTGAGGATGACCTCTAGATCCAAAATTATAGATCCTTCATTATCCAGTTTTGGTACACAGTTTGTGCTCTAATGTTGGTTCCAATAAATTTCTTAAGACAAGACACATGAAATACTGGGTGAACGAGAGAAGAAGGAGGAAGTCCCAATTTATAAGCAACAAACCCAATATTTCAAAGAACCTTATATGGCCCATAGAAATGTGGAGCCATCTTATGATGCCCTTTGATTTTCAAGGAGGATTGCTTGTAAGGTTGTAGATGAAGAAAAACCATATCACTGACTTGAAAAGTGCACCAAGAACGATTTGATTGGCTTGTTTCATTCGGTTTCTTGCCATGTGAAGATTGTCCTACAAAATGTGAAGAATCTGATCTTGATTTCGGAGAACTGTGTCAACTTCTTGAACTGGTGAATAGTTGGGGGTTTATGGAAGGAGCACTGGTGGTTCCTAACCATAGACTGCTTCATATGGAGTTATTTTATATGCAATGTGGTAGGAGGTATTGTACCACCCTTCAGCGATAGGAAGTCACTATTCCCACTGATGTTGTTGTTCATAGGTGAAGCAACGAAGATAAGTTTCCAAACATCTGTTGATAACTTTAGTCTGACCATCTGCATGTGGGTGATACCCTGAACTCATCTTTAGTTTGCTGCCATCGTGGTGAAATAGTTCTCTTGAAAAATTACTTGTGAAAGTTGCATCGTGATATGAGATAATGGAAGAAGGGATTCCATGAAGACTGAAGATCTGGTCCATTCGAATTTGTACGACTAAGGATATGGTATATGGATGGATAAGGGCACAAAAATGACTATTTTTGGAGAGGCGATCAACCATAACGAAGATCACTTTCTTCCTTTTATATTTAGGGATCCCTTGAATGAAATTCATTGAAATATCTATCCAAATCCATGTAGGGATGGGAAAGGGTTCGAGAAATCCCAAAAAGAGTGTCGCTTCACCCCTGTGGCACTGGTAGGTATTGCACTCATCCACCATCTGTTGAATTTCATTTTTCATTCCCTTCCAAACGAATTTACGTTGTGCCCGCTCATACATTTTGAGGAACCCAGAGTTCCCTTCCAATGAATAAGCATGGAGTTCATAGAAGACATCCTGCTGAATATATGTGCTATGGGGAAGCACCAGATGACCCTTTTATCTCAGAGAAGCACCATTCTAAGAGTAATGCGGTATAATAAAAGGGTTATTATTCAACCATTGGATGATTTCAGATAATGAAGAGTCATTAACATAGACTTGTTGAACATACTGCAACCAATTTGGAATAGGCATAGAAATAGATGAAAGAGAAACGTGGTCATCAAATGTGCAAGAAAGAGTATCTTCCACAAGAATGTCCTTACCCTTCCTCTAAGTGATCTCATATTCATAACCCTAGAGTTTGTTAACCCATTTTTGTTGCGTTCGGGAAGAGACTTATTGCTCAAGGAAATAATTTAAACTTTGATGATCAATCTTAATGCAGAAATGATTCCCTAATAAGTATGGCCTCCACTTCTATATTGTATGAAAAATAACCGTCATTTCCTTCTCTAATGTAGAGGAGGATAAATTATTACCGAAAAGGGATTTGTTGGTGAATGCAGTGGGATGTTCATCTTCAAGGAGAGCAGCACCAAGTCCATTTTCGCAAGCGTCACTCTCAATAGTGAAGGGCTTGGAAAAATTGAGCATAGCTAGAACAGGTGTGGTACACATAGCTTGTTTCAGTTTGTCAAATGCACACTCATCAACATGTATCCATGTAAAAGCATCCTTTTTCAATAGAGTTGTTAATGGAGCTTCAATATTTCCATAATACTGGATAAAACTTGCAATAGTATCCAGTCAGTCCCAAAAAAACATGAAGGCTCTTGAGTGTCTGAGGATGGAGCCAATTTTTCATGGCATCTATTTTGGCATGATCAACATGAACCCCTTGTGTTGAAACAATATGCCCAAGATACTTTAATTCCTCCTGCCCAAAAACACATTTAGATTTTTTGGCACGGAGATGATGATCACATAAAAGTTGCAGTACAAGATCCAGATACTAGAGATTATCAACCCATGTTTTACTATAGATGAGGATATCTTCAAAGTAGACAAAAAGGAAGTTACGCAAGTAGGGCCATAATATTTTATTCATTAATACCTGGAATGTGGAAGGAGCATTAGTGAGGCCAAAGGGAATGACCAAAAACTCAGTGTCCATCATGTGTGTAGAAAGCCATTTTAGAGATATCATTCTCATGTACCCAAATTTGGTTATACCCAGAACGAAGATCCAACTTGGAGAAAAAATGAGCACCATGAAGCTCATTAAGAATCTCATCAACAATAAGAACTAGAAACTTGTCCTTGATTGTGATGTGATTAAGTGCTCAAAAATCAATGCAAAGGCCCCATGGCCCATCTTTTTTTAGATAAGAAGAATTGGTGAAGAAAAGGAATTGGTACTAGGGAGAATAATACCTTGCTTCAGTAAGTCCCGAATGAGCATCTCAATATCGGTATTTTGGTGAAACAGGTAGCGATAGGGTCTGTTGTTGGGATGGAAATTTCTAGGGAGGAGTAAAATATGATGGTCCTTTGGTCTTGAAGGTGGAAATCCCACTCGTTCAACAAATACACATGCATATCGATCCAAAATTTATTGTAGATCTAAGGGAGTAGTGGAGACCGATGATGGTTTCATTTGAATGGAATGGATTTGAGCGATGACACTGTGTAAATTCTTCTTAATGAGATTTTCCATGTAATGTGAAATGATGATGTTGAGAGACCCTTATTGTAAGCCCTTCAATGTGTGTTTTTCACATTGACTAAAAAACCACATCCAAAGTTCAGTAAAATCCCATAATATGGGTCCAAGTGTGCGTAACCATTGAGAGCCCAAAATCACATCACATCTTCCTAAGGGCCAGGAAAACATGTCGGAGCACAAGTTATAATATCCAATAGAGATACACACATTGTGACACTTCCCCTTGCAAGTTAAGGTTCCCCCATTGACAATCATGACTTCAAATCCGGAGCAAGGATGGACAAAGAAATTAGACTATTTGGCAATCCAAGGGTCAATGAAGTTATGAGTGCTACCAGAATACATGAGTATTATAAGAGGGATATTCTTGAAGAAACCCTTGACCTACATGGTTTATGGGGTGGTGACTCTGAATAATGCATGGCGATATATCTCTAGGTGGTCGTCCTGAGAAGGAGAGTCACCAGGCGGATGCTGAATGTTGACTTGGTCATCTACTGGATCCTGAGCATCTTCACAAATTTTAGGTGCAGGCGAAGAATCAACATCCAAGACATAGATATTTTTATCAACACATATATGTCCTCGGGTGAACTTATCATCACAATTATAACAAATCCCTTTTTCTCTACGTGCCCGCATATCGGCTTCAGATGATAGGATTGGTTCTAGGAGCTGGCGTGATTGGAGGTCTTTGGGAAAACATATTTTTGAATGGAACAAAAGTGGATTTGAAGCATTGTTGAGATATGATCTTGTCCTCCTCCAACTTATCCAACCCTAGGGATTCCATCATTGTGTTGGGAGAGAACATTTTAACCTCATAGCAGATTGCATACTTCAGAACACTGATAAAACAAATCACCTAGAATGCATTAGACAATCCTTCTGTATGATTGGTTAGTTTCTCAAATTCTGTCTGATACTCTCTCACAGTGCCAATTTGGTGAAGTTTAGTGAGTGCTCCCGTGAAGTCATCAAAAGCACTGGGGCCAAATCATTGCAAAAGGAGTTGGAAAAAATCTGTCCATTTTGGCTTTTCATGAGCCTTGATGTACCAACGGAACCATTGAAGGGCTTCATGTTCCAAATGAAAGGATGCAGGTGGTACTTTGTTGACATCAAAAGTGGTATGCAGACTGAAATATTGTCCTGCCTTGTATATCCATTCAGTCGAATCATCACCATTGAAGTGAGAAAAATCAAGCTTCGACCCATGAAAATTGTTGGAAGAATAGAGCCCATTGTCTAGATAAGACACTAGTTGTCGTCTATTGTTCATGGATGAGTGCTGAAGATGGAGGCTGATAAGTTTTTCATCCAGACCTTGGAGTTTGGCCTTGAGGGTGGAAAATTCATATTTTATTTGTTTGTTTGCTCCTACACGGGTGACAACCATAACCAAGAATTTTTTTGGGGGGGGGTGGGTAGAAAAAAAAAATTAGGAAAGGAAAATTTGGAGTTGGGAAAAAATCTGATGGGTAATTGAAGTTTGACTAGGTTTTGGACACTTTCCAAGAGATAGGGAAGAGAAAATGGGGATTTCAGAAGTGGGGTGAAAGATTGGGAAAAATTTTCAATGAGGGACAAGGAAGAAAGAATAGGAAATGAACACTGTTGAAAAATTTGAAGACGATTGGGTGTGAATCGAAGAAGTTATGACAAACCATAAAAATAGACAAATGTGGGATTTTTGGGTTCAGAAAGTGGAATTTGGGATAGATCGTCAAGGAAGGAAATATGTAGAATAGAATTGCAGGGGTTCCAGTGAATTATGAAGGGAAACATAGCTTAACAAAGAAAGATATTGCGAGAAAAAGGAAACTTATACTATTTTTTCGGTGGAATTGATTTGTGACAGCTCTAGACAGATGCAATCTGCTATTTATCAACTGGTAATAGATATGGACCTCAAGTATGTTCAGATTACTAAAGGTTCAAGGGATTCACTTGACCACCAATGTTGTCTAACGACTTGCATATTTTGGAAATACCCCTCACTCCACGACTCAAGTAAAAATGATAACCACTTTGCCACAAACGACAACTATTGGTTTACCTCACGGGTGGGAACTAGTCAATCAGGTAGGGGTCATTTCCCTTTTGTAGGAAGGTCCTCTTAATGGCCAGCTACTTCGGGGTTCTTATGGTACTCTTCGCAATGATTTTTAGGGCTATGCTCAGGTACTTCTTATAGTTAATAGGATAGGGGTTATTCCCTGATCCGAACTTACAATTGAAATGAACAATACAGATGCAAAGAAGAAGAACTACTACAATAATCACAATGTCACGAAGCCACTATGAATAAACATTTTGGTAGAAATTCCACCTAGCGATCCCAAGAAGGTGCTCTTATACCATATGTGAGAAAACTCTCGCAATAAATAATGAAAATGCTCGTTATAATAGAAATAGTAGAACATAGAAGGAATTTATTGATCTCAAGCCACTTCAAGAGGGAAACCTCCTTTGAGTAAGCTCAATACAAATAACTAGGGGATGCCTTCATTGGCCTAAACACGTACTTATACACTAATTCTAATCTAAACAACTATTACTCCCCATGATTGTGGGAAATACAATATACTCGTGGGGCGACTTACAAAGCATATGTGTCCAACAACAATATACTAACAAAGTAAAGAGAAGGGTTGACACGGGTTCCTAACATTGAAAGTGTTGAATTAAATGATGATGAATATGTCGAAGCTACTAAAAGTGTTGAAGGAGCTGTAAATGATGATGAAAATATTGAAGATGAAAATATATAAAAGTTATATATGAAGTTGGTACAGTTGTGAATAATGTTGAATAAATTATAAATCTAGTGTTGATCGTGCAATTCTGGAGCTAAGGACAATCTCAAGTGTTGTATATGATATGTAGAAATTGTATATACTCCTTGAGCAAATAATACAATGATAAGATCTAGGGTAATGCAAATTCTAAGCTATAAATGGTAAATCCAAAGGAATTTTGGAGAAATCAATTATAAGATTCTTTGATTTCATGGGACTGGTATTAAACTATTGGCTGCAAAATTTAGTAACCCTGATATTGAAGCACGTCTATATACTCAAGATACAAAAAATTGAATTCATTGTCATGTTCTTTCTATTTTTCCATATATATATATATAGTAGTAACAACCAACAAGTTGGTTTTCTTCTACTATTGAGTTATGTAGCACCAACAACTTAGTTTTCACTGCAAGATTATTATTCTCTTTTTTATTTTGCATAGTAGAAACAACCAACAAGTTGGGTTTCTCCTATTACCAAGTCCTACAGTGCTAGTAAGCTAGTTTTCACTAAAGGATTATTATTATTGTTTTTCTTTCCTTTTTTTCTTTTTTTAATCATTTTATTTATTTCATAAAATAAATCATTATGGTGTTTATGTCAGATGGAAAACGCTCTACATCAACAAGTTCTACTTCTAAAACAATAGCAATTTTCCATACAAAAGATTCTTTTGGCATTGGCTTATTATAAACTTTTACTCGATGAACATTTGTAAGAAACATAATTCAATTTTCATCGAGAGTTCTCATCTTAGCTGACCGATTCTCAAAGAGTCTTATCTCATACGATCTCAACCACCATGTGCATAATTTCCCTTTAAATTATTTGAATCCAGAATCATACAATAAGGCCCAGTCACCCTCCTGAAATAAATTCTTATTGATGAATTAGTCATGCCATTTCGATCGTTGATGTTGGACAACATATGTATGGTGGACAACAACTTGTCTAATTTTATCATGTTCATCAATTTGGTTGAGATGATGTTGTTGTGCTTATGTAAGGTCCAATCCAACCTACATGGTTTTCCTGAGTGTCTTAACTTGAAATTCAATAGGAAAGATAGCGTTCTTATTGTATACGAGCTCGTAGGGAGTGAATATTGTAGTATTTTGTAGGCCCAAAGAGATTCTGGAAGTTTAACAACCCAATCATTCCAATGGATTTGTATTCTCTTTGTCATAATGGGTTTCAAAAATTTATTAGTGCTCCCCACTTGTTTGTTATCTTGAGGAAGATAGGGTGAATTTATCCTATGCTTAGCCTTAAGCTATTGAGTAAGGATCTAAATCAAATGGGAAGTGAAACCAGATCCATGATCTATAACTATCTCCCATGGTACCTCAAACCAAAAATATCCTCAAAGAGAAAACCTAATACAACTTGTTATATAACCCACAGAAGTGCCTTGGCCTCTACCCACTTTGTGACATAATATGTGAAAATTAGAATGTGTACCTTGGAATAAGATGAAGGGTTGATTTTCCCTACAAGGTCCAAATCCCATTTCTCAAATGACTCAATCACAAGTGTGGTCTAGAGAAGAATCTTATCATCTTTTCTAGGGTGACCCATCCTCTAACAACTATCACCGTCCATTACATAACTTTTTGCATCTCAAAACATGTTAGACCAGTAAATGGTACCTTATAATCTGTCTTTCTATTTACAAATTGTTCTTCGCAAGGCTGGTCATGACAATCCTTCAATATATCATGAATCTTTTCTTTTCAAACATGGCATCTAATAACTAGATATTACCCATATAAATCTCATTACAACATACACATAAATAAATTTAGAAAATGTTAAAATTCTATTTTTCTTAACCTATGTTAGAACTTTAAAATACAAACAGCTTCCATTATTCGTCATGTATGGTGAACTAATACAAATTCAAATATACAACATAAAATATAAAAATGCTTGATAATGGTCTTGCTCGACCTCATCATTTAATGGCCATGGTGAATTTCTTTATATATATATGAAAAATAGGATATCATGGTCACAAGCATCAACCAATAAATTGAAAATATTTCATGGTAAGAGATTTGGTATAGAGTCATATATATGAAAAATAGTGATATCATGGTCACAAGCATCAACCAATAAACTGAAAACATTTCACGGTAAGAGATTTGGTATAGAGTTTGAGACTTAGGATGAAGCAAGCTTTAACAAATTTCATATCTGAGAACAAGGCACAAAAAATTATAGATGGTCACATGCAAGCTTTGTGATTGGTGGAGAGCCTATCTATTTGTAAAGAGATTATGGATTAGATAGAACATTTGGCCCAATAATTTGGAAGGATTGAATCTACGAAAAAACTTTCAGATATAGAAATAAATAGTGGAAATGCACAGAAAGTAAAGAGCATTTTCCATTTGTTGAGCATGCAATTAGTATGCCAACTATGAAAACACATAGAAATTTAAACAACGTTTGTTGTTTCTTTGACTGTTTAGCTATGTCCCATGCAAACATAGATAAAGCAGGATATTATTCTGTAGTTGACAAAAACAAAAACAACTGAACCATTAAAGGGATTCATGTTCCAAATGAAAGGATGCAAGTGGTACTTTATTGACATCAAAAGTGTTATGCAAACTGAAATATTGTTCTTCCATGTATATCCATCCAGTCGGATCATCACCATTGAAGAGAGGAAAATCAAGCTTCAGCCCACGAAAATTGTTGGATGAAGAGAACCCAATGTCTGTAGAAGACTCTAGCTGTCGTCTATTGTTTATGTCTGAATGATGAAGATGGAAGCCGAGGATTTTTTTATCCAAATATTGGAGTTTGGTCTTAAGGGCGACAAGTTCGTCTTCTATCTGTTTGTTTGATCCTATACGGGTGGCAACCATAACCAAGAGTTTTTTTTGGGGGGGGGGATGGGTAGAAAAACAAAAACATGATCTTTTTTAGGAAAGGAAAATTTGGAGTTGGGAAAAACTCTGATGGGTAATTGGGGTTTAACTAGGTTTTGCACACTTTCTGAGAGACAAGAAAGCAGAAAATGGGGATTTTAGAAGCAGGGTAAATGAATGAGAAAAGTTTTCAAATAGGGACAAGGAAGAAGAAATAAGAAATGAATATTGTAGCAAAATTTGAAGGCGATTGGGTGAGAATCGAAGAGGTTATGACAAAGCCTAAAAATAGACAAATGTGGGATTTCTGGCTTCGAAAAGTGCAATTTGGGATAGGGTTCTCAAGGAAGGAAATATACATAATAGAATTGCAGGGGTTCCAATGAATTTTCAAGGGAAACAGAGCTAAAGCAAATAAGATATGGTAAAAAAACATAAATTTATACTCTTTTGATTTGTGACTTATCTGAACATATGCAATCTGCTATCTATCAACTACCAATAGATATGGACCTTAGGTATGTTTGGATTCCTAAATGTTCAAGGGATTCACTCGGCCAATAATGATATCTAATGACTTGCATATTGGGGAAGTACCCCTCACTCCATGGCTCAAGTAAAACTGATAACCGCTTTGCCACAAATGACATCTCTTGGTTTACCTCACGGGTGGGAACTAGTCAATCAAGTAGGGGTCGTTCCATTTTCTCTTGTAGGTCCTCTCAATGGCCAACTAGTTTGGGGTTCTTGTGGTACTCCTCACAATGAGTTTTAGGGATATTCCCAGGTACTTCCCATAGTTAAGCAGATAGGGGTTATTCCTTGATCTGGAATTGCAATTGAAATGAATAATCAATATGCAAAGAAGAATAACTATTACAATAATCACAATGCCAAGAAGCCACTATGAAAAAACAATTTGGTAGAAATTTCACCCAGCAAGCACAAGAAAGTGCTATGATACCATATGTTAGAAACCTCATGCAATAAGTAATGAAAATGCACGATATAACAGAAATAGTAGAACACAGAAGGAATTTATTGATCGCAAGACACTTCGAGGGGGGGACCTTGTTTGAGTAAGCTCAATATAAATAACTCGTGGATGCCTTAATTAGCCTCAACACGTACTTATATACTAATTCTAATCTAAAAAACTATTACTGCCCATGAATGTGGGAAAATACATTATACTCATGAGGCGACTTACAAAGCATATGCGTCCAACAACAATATACTAACAAAGTGAAATGAAGAGAAGGGTTGACACAAGTTCCTAACATTGAAAGTGTTGAATGAGTTGTAAATGATGATGAACATGTTGAAGCTACTAAAAGTATTGAAGGAGCTGTAAATGATGATGAAGATATATAAAAGTTATAGATAAAGTTGGTAAAGTCGTGAATGATATTGAAGAAATCCTAAATGTAGTGTTGATCGTGCAGTTCTGGAGCTATTGGAGATCAAATAAGGACAATCTGAAGTGTTGTATATGATATGTAGAAATTGTATATACTGCTTGAGAAAATAAGACAAAGATAAGATCTAAGGTAATGCAAATTCTGAGCTATAAAGGGTAAATCCAAAGGAATTTTAGAGAAATCAATTATAAAATTCTTTGATTTCATGAGACTAGGATTAAACTATTGGTTGCAAAATTTAGTAACCTTGATACTAAAGCACGCCTATATACTCAAGATACAACAAATTGAATTCATTGTCATGTTCTTTCTATTTTTTCATATATATATACGACTCTGCATAGTAGTAACAACCAACAAGTTGGTTTTCTTCTACTATTGAGTTCGGTAGCACCAACAAGCTAGTTTTCATTGCAGGATTATTATTCTCTTTTTTATTTTGCATAGTAGAAACAACCAACAAACTGAGTTTCTCTTACTACCAAGCCCTGTAGTCGCCAGTAAGCTAGTTTTTACTACAAGATTATTATTATAGTTCTTCTTTCTTTTTTTCTTTTTTTAATTATTTTATTTATTTCATAAAACAAATAACTATGATGTTAATGTTGATGGAAAACAATCTACATCAACAAGTTCTAATTCTAAAGCAATAGTGCAATTTTCCATACCAAAGATTATGTTGACATTGGCTTATTCTAAACGTTTACTTGATGGCCATTTGTAAGAAATGGAATTCAATTTTCATTGAGAATTCTCAACTTCGTTGTCCCATTCTCAAAGAGTCTTATCTCATACGATCTCAACCACCATGTGCATAATTTCCCTTTAAATTTTTTGAATCCAGAATCATACAATAAGGCCCGGTCACCCTCCTGAAATGGCTTCTTATTGGTGAGTTAGTCATGTCATTTCGATTGTTAATGTTGGACAAGTGGTGTAATTTCATCAAGTTCATTGATCTGATTGAGACGATGTTGTTATGCCTATGTAAGATCCAATCCAACCTGCATGGCTATCATGAGTGTCTTAATTTGAAATTCGATAGGAAAGATAACATTCTTATTGTATATGAGCTCGTAGGGAGTGAATCATGTAGTATTTTGTAGGCCCAAAGAGCCTCCCGAAGTTTACCAACCCAATCATTTCAATGGATCTGTATTTTTCTTTGTCATAATGGATTTCAAACTTTATTAGTGCTCTCTACTTGCTTGTTATCCTGAGGAAGATATGGTGAAGTTATCCTAAACTTAGCCTTGAGCTATTGAGTAAGGATCTGAATCAAATGGAAAGTGAACCCAGATCCATGATCTGTAACTATCTCTTGTGGTACCCCAAACCAAAAAATCTACTCAAAGAAGAAACTTGATACAGCTTGTTTTATAGCCCACAGAATTGTGCCTTAGCCTCTACCACGGGGGATTCACCTTGTTGATCAATATCTTATCACCGTCATTCATAAAGGAAAGTTTTTTAATTATGAAAAATAAGGTCAATTATATATTGTACATATTGGGGGGTGGGAAATAGGGTATGGGGGTTTTATAGGTATTGGGGGTATAAAAATGGGTTTTTAATCAAAATAGGGAATATATCGTAAAATTAAAGTTTTTTAATTGGAAATATGTATTGTAAGGGGGGCTCAACAAAAGGGTTTTTGTAGTTGATTATCAATATCTAGTGAAATTAAAGGTATTCTTTAATATCTCATGAACAAAGGTGCTATGACATGGTTTCATTGAGTGAAGACCCGGTTGCCTCTACCCACTTTATGATATAATCTGTGCAAACTAAAATGTATACCTTGAAACAAGATAAAGAATTAATTATCCCTACAAAGTCCAAATCCCATTTCTCAAATGGTTCAATCACAAATTGGGTCTACAGTGGAATCTCATCATCTTTTCTAGGCTGACCCATACTTTAAGAACTGTCACACCCCATTACATAACTTTTTGCATCCCAAAACATGTTATGCCAGGAAATGGTACATTATAACCTGTACTTTTAGCGGCAAGGCTGGTCATGACAAGCCTTGAAGATATCATGATTATTTTCTTTTCAAACATAGCCTCGAATAACTAGATATTACCCATATAAATCTCATTACAACTTATAAATAAATAAATTTTAAAAAATGTTAAAATTCTATTTTTATTTATTCTTGTCTTAACCTATGTTAAAACTTTAAAATACAAACACCTTCTTCATGTATGGTGAACTAATACAAATTCAAATCTACAACCTGAAATACATATATATTGGAAAAATAGTGATATCATGGTCACAAGCATCAACCAACAAACTGAAAAGATTGCACGGTAAGAGATTTGGTATAGAGTCCGAGTCGTAGGATGAAGCAAGCTCTAACAAAATTCTGGCCCAATAATTTGGAAGAATTGAATCTACGAAAAAGCTTTCACATATAGAAATAAATGGTGAAAATGCACAGAAAGTAAAGAGCATTTGCTGTTTGTTGAGTATGCAATTTAGTATGCCAACTATGAAAACGCATAGAAATGTAAACAGCGTTTGCTGTTTCTTTGACTGTTTGGGTATGTCCCATGCAGACATAGATGATAAAGCAGGATCTTATTCTGCAGTTGACAAAAACAAAAACAAAATTCCTTCTATGCTGCTCTAAGATTATATATGTGTTAGTCTTATGCTTGTTTTTCTGCACTAAACTGTTTCAATTCCAAAGAAACTGAACTGTAATTCATAGTTGAAAAGACCATGGAAAGGCAATTTAGATTTTACATTTGCATGGGGCGGACGCTGTTCATAGCTATCTTATTGCTTTCTGTGTCAACTAATTTGTATGTAAATGCAAGAAAAGTAGCCGAGAATTTAGGGTTCAGAGCTGATCTGGTGCACGTTGATTCACTGATGTCTCCATTTAGTCCAGGGAATATCAGTTTGACTGAGCGCTTGCAGAGGGCAATATATCGAAGCAAGCAAAGGGTGAAAAATGACTTTGGTGCATCTGTGAAGACAGGCATAGGAGAATTCCTGATGAATCTTGCAATAGGTACGCCACCTTTATCCTATTCTGCCATTCTTGACACTGGAAGCGACCTAACATGGACGCAGTGTTTGCCCTGCATTGAATGTTATTCACAGCCAACTCCAATCTTTGATCCTTCCCGGTCCTCCACTTACAGCCAGCTTCCATGCCAAAGCCCGCTTTGCAGCTCGGATTTTCAGTGCCCAAATGAAACCTGTGGATACGACTACAACTATGCCGATTACTCATCCACATCGGGGATTCTGTCATCCGAGACCTTCACATTTTCTTCCAAATCTGGAACGAAGCAATCAATCCCACTTATTGCCTTTGGATGCAGTGTGAGCAGTCAAGGCAACAGCTTCAGCCAAGGAGCTGGGATTGTGGGCTTCGGGCGAGGTCCCCTGTCGTTAACTTCACAGCTTGCTTCATTAATACCCAATAGGTTTTCTTACTGTCTACTGCCAATTAAAGATTCTCAGTCAAAAACGGGCTCTCTCATGTTTGGAGAGGCTGCGAAATTGAGCGGCAAGGTCACGAGGTCGACTCCCATTATCAAAAGCAGCGTCAATCCGACCTTCTACTATCTTGATTTGGAAGGCATCAGCGTGGGTGAGAAATTGCTGAATATTCCCAACGGTACTTTCGACATTAAACCTGATGGATCCGGGGGATTGATCATAGACTCTGGAACAACTGTAACATTTCTCGAGGGAGGTACTTATGATCTGGTGATTGAAGAGTTGGATTCATTAATTAAGCTTCCCTATATCACTAGCGAGCTAGGCCTCTGCTATAATCTGACATCATCTCATGGATCTCAGCCAAAATTTCCAACTATTACTTTTCATTTCAAAGGAGCGGATTATCCTTTGTCCAAAGAGAACTACATGATTAAGGACAAGGACAAGGACGGGTTTCTGTGCCTTGGAATTTTGCCAAACTTTGGCATGTCTTTCTCTGTTTTTGGGAATGTCCAGCAGCAGAACTATCATATACTCTTCGACACGGAAAAAGAGCTGCTCTCCTTCGAACGTGCAGCTTGCGATCGTATATAAAGCATTATATCTTAGCTGCATGTATGATTTTGAGTATTCATCTTACCATCTATGTTTCTTACTATTTCTTCAATTCCATACAATGATCTCTACCTGACTATAAAGCCTTGATCAGAGGATTGCCATTAATCCTTTCAGAAAGAAAATATTTAGAATCGTCTTATGATATTTTCATTATTGTGTTCATTAGGTTAACAATCTTATGATATTGTCATTATTGTTTTGATCAGGTTAACATTCATATTTGTAAAGTAACTTAATTATTATTGATAGATTTTTAGTTTAGTTTTATTGCTTTACCCTTTAAAATTGGGAAATGTGACAATTAATTACCTCTATAGATGTATGTATGTATAGTTGAAGAAAAGATAACCAATAGTTAATGGCAAATAACTATAAGAGTGTGAGATAAAAAAAAAAAGAATATCTAGAAGGAATAAAAAAATATTTTCAAACTTTCTTCCATTTGGCTACCAAGTATTTTGTATATTCTTTATATATATATAATTGTTTATTTCAAATTTTCAATGATTGCTATGGAATTAATCTCGAGAGTACACTTGTCTCATCCTCTTAAGTAGATGAAAAATAGCACTATATATAGAAACATATCTATATTTTAGGTTTAGGTGGATAGAAGAAGCCCATAAATATTAGCCTTATAAACATATTTAAAATTTAATATTAAAAACATATCTAAAATTTAGATTCACAATATTTGGATGAAAGAAGCCCATAGATAATTAACCTTATAAATATATTTAACATTTAACATTAAAAATATCTAAAATTTAGATTCACAATAATAAAAAAATATACAAAATTTTAAAATGTCTATAGATATTAACATTATAAATATATGATAATTTAATCTTTTAAATATATAATTCACATTACTAATTTAATCTTTTAAATATATATAATTTAAATGAATAAAAATAATTTAGAATTTCATTGAGCTTCTTTAAACAATATATAAAACCCTATAAAATCAAATCAAATATATATTTGTTTATACAAATTAAATTAGTTTAAATATTAATATATTATATTTAATTATTGGTATTATATTTTAATATAAATAATAAATCGTGTAAAAAAATGAATGTTATTATTTTAATTTAAAATTTTATAAATTATAGTTAAAAATATATATATTATAAACATATAGTTATAAAACAATTAAATTATTTATTAATATTTTTATACATGATATAAGAATAATAATATTTTATAATGAATGTTTAAGATTACTAAATTAAAAATTAATTAAATTATTATCGATATGTGTAAACAAGATAAAAAAATAATAATCTTTTATATTAATGTTTAAGATTTCTAAATAAAAATAATAATAAAATGATGCATAAGCTATATATCAATACTATTTTTCTAAAAAATACTAAATCAATACTATATTAACATTTTAAAACTAGGATGAAAGTTTGCATATTGGGGAAGCCTCTAAAACAAATCATCTCTTGGCTCTTGAGTGGAGGTGAGTTATACATTGAAGACGGTGTTTAAAGGGATTTTGTTCCAGAAAGAGGAGGGTTGATCGACCATGCAGGGTGAAGCGAAGGGTAGGGTGATCTTCTCCCTACCTAGGGATCTATCCGTTGAAGTACATATTGGAAGCATTCCGCTCTCGTTAAATGAAACAGGAAGACAGGGATAAGAATCATGAGTCATCAATAAGGGAATGTATCTAGGAAATGTATTCCTATGGTGAGCCAGATTCCTGGTTTGCATATATGATCGTCAAGTCTTAGGGATCACAACTAGTTCATCAAGGACCATGCTCTGGTAGGAAAATTTGTCGGAATGCTTCCCTCCAAAAAAACCCTTAATCTTGTGGATAAATTCCAATTGGAAACCTAGAGGAAATTATGATCTGCAACTCAGATCAAAAGGATTTTTGACAATAAGTTTCATTAGTCTAGAAGATCAAAATGAGGTTTTGGATGGAGGACCATATTTCTTCTATTCTGTTGGCCTCTTCCTATGCCCTTGGAAGGAACACTTCAACCCAGAAAAGGAAGACATTCAAGGACAATGCCAGTATGGATAAGGTTGTATTCTCTACCCGAGGAATACTAGGATCTGGAGATATTTGAGGATATTACTAACACCCTAGGAACGTTCATCAAAATATCAGAATAGACAAAGGTCAAAAGGTACACAACCTATGCACAAAACTACGTAATCATGGACTTGACAAAATCCATCCTAGAAGCTATAGATTTATCACGTTGGGAAGATGAAGGTTGGGGGTAAACCCTAGATTATGAGAAAATACCCTTCCATTGCAAGAAATGTCATGATTACAGTCACCTCTTCAAGGATTGCCCCCAGAATTCCCCACTGCCTCAACTAAAGAAAAACATAGATGTGGATGATCAAGGCTTTTCTTGAGTTCAGCAGAAGAAAAGAGGAGCAAGGTGACTGGAAGCTCTAAACCCTCCAAACGACTCACCACAACCAATAAGTATGCAATCTTAAAATACCATGAGGAGGAAGAGAAGATGCTTGAGAAACAAGAGGCTGAGCTAGAAAACCCCAACTAGAAAAAGAAGAATCAAGGCAAGGAGAAGAAGTTCAAATAGGGAGCAAGGCACATGAGATGGACACTGAAGAAGAAGGCAAAGATATAGACCTAGGGGACCTAGATCTAGAAGGGATCGAACAAGCCTGTGATGGACAAGGTAAGGGTTAAATCCCTCTGGAACATGTTTCCTTACTACAAAATGAAATAATAAAAGTTAAAGCGCAGAATCCCTTAGGGATTATGGCAGGTTCTCTTAAGGAAAAAAACCGGAAAGTGAGTGATTTTGGTAAGAAATCTGGGCGTAAATCCAAAGCGTCTATATAGAAAAAGTAGGAGTTAAACTAGTAGAATCTTGATAGTATGCTACCATCAGGGAAGATTTGGGGATCTAACATGTCTCTCATATTGTTTCTGTTGAAGATCATATCATGGAATATTTGTGGGCTTAATAGCCCCTAAAAAAATAATTCTATAGAGGAAGATACGCATGGATAAATCGTTGGTGATGTTTCTTCAAGAGACCAAATGGTCTAAAAAACACCTATTATAGTTAGAAAGGTTTGGAGGAATAGCGAGGGTATTGAGAATGATGCAACTAGAGTTGCAGTGGGCTACGGGATTTTTTGGGACCCTGCTCAAATCTCCCTTAAATGCTTTGTGGCGTCCCATCATTCCTTATCAATTGATTTTCATCTAGTTGATTCATCTATTCGAGGCATTTTGACTAATGTGTATGCTCCTCACACCCCAACTTTCAAAGAGGGTTTCTTCAATTCACTTAGGAAAACATGCCAGCAAGTGGAAAGAAGATATTGGATCCTAGGGGGGGACTTTAACTTAATCACTTTTCTGGAGGAAAAGAAATGAGGTAGGATAAGTTTTGAAGGAGAGTGTGTGCTCTTCCAGGATGCCATCATAGAAATGGGGTTGATAGATATCTCCATAGGGGAAACCATCTATACCTGGAGCAATAGAAGAAGATGAGAGAGACATATTTCCTCCATCCTAGACAGATTCCTCATTTCAAAATTCCTTATGGACATCAGAATACGTAGGGAGAACCAAGGAAAATTATTTTATTTCCTTGGTTCTCCCTACGCCTGGATTGGATCATTGGTTGGTTTTTCTATGGTGGAGTGGCCTCATATCCTGATTCAAAAAACCTTTTAGGTTCGAACAATTCTGGCTGAGTCACACGGAGTTCAAGGATAGATTCACCAGTAGTGGGAAGAGGTTGGAGGGATAGAAGGACAAAGCATGTACAAGTTCCAAAATAATCTTAAATATATCAAAGGGATGATAAAGAAATGGAACAAAGAATAATTTGGGAACATTTTCGAAGAAAGGGCTCTCCTGGAAGGAAATTCAGAGTGCCTTCAAAAACAGGGTATGAAGAAAGGCTTCTCGGTCGAACTCCATGAAGAAGAAAAAAAACTTATGGCTCAGCTGGAGGAATGGGAAAAAACAAGAGGAATTTCTTTGGAAACAAAAGTTGAGGATTAAATGCCTTCAAGTCGGGGAAAGGAACACAAATTTTCCATCAATATTTCAACCACATCCTTAAACTGAAAAAGGAGAATGGTGAGTGGGTGGAAGAAGGGAATACATAGAGGACGAGCTAACCCATTTCTTCTATAAGATCCTGGAGGAACCTCTCCAGGATAGAAGCGAGGAAATTAATTTGATAACCAAAAACATTCCCCTCTTAATCATGAAATCCCAGAATGATTTACTAATGCATTCAATCCTAATGGCTAAAGTTGGGGAAGCCGTGGGTCAAATGGATACAAGTACAACCCCTGGCCCTAATGAGTTCAATATTAATTTCTTCCATGCATTCTAGGAGTTAGTTAAGGATGAGGTTTGGAAAATTGTGGATGAATTGAGAAAGACTCGGCACATCCTCCCAAACCTCAACTCCACCTTTTTATCCCTCATCCTTAAATCGGGGGAGCCTTCTTCGCTTGATCAGTTCATATCGATTTCCCTATGGAACTTTATCTATATTATAATAACAAAACTCATCGCCAATTTCCTCAAGTCGATCCTTTCCTGCATTATATCCCCAGAACAATTTGGTTTTGTGGAAGGGTGTCAAATTATGGATGGCATCATCCTAACCCATGAAATTCTTCACTCTCTCAAATATACGCAAATCCTTGGAATGACGCTTAAACTAGATATAGCAAAAGCTTATGACAAATTGAATTGGCAGTGCATGCATGAGGTTCTCAAGGAGTTTGGGTTTTGGGATGACTGGATTCAATGGATAATGAAACTGTTTTGCTCAACTTTTTTCTCTATCCTTATCAATG
This sequence comes from Pseudotsuga menziesii, assembly GCA_001517045.1. Taxonomy (NCBI): domain Eukaryota; kingdom Viridiplantae; phylum Streptophyta; class Pinopsida; order Pinales; family Pinaceae; genus Pseudotsuga; species Pseudotsuga menziesii. Next base: position 512,792 of record LPNX010131278.1, read on the forward strand.
GAGTCATTTCAATCCTTATTCGTCCCACTAGGGGGATCTAAAAAGGTGATCCATTATCCCCTTTCCTCTTCATTATCATGGCAGAGGGACTAGGCAGCCTCATAAAAGCCAATTATGCATAGCAAAGTATACAGGGAATCAAAGTACATCCTAGGGAGGAATCTAAAACTCATCAGCAATTTGTAATTGACACAATGGTGATGGTCCATCCTTTGGTGCAGGAAGCTAGGACCATAAAAAATTGTTTGCAAAAATTTGGAGCGTCCTCAGGTCTAGAAATCAACGAACTCAAATCCCAGGATTTTTTCTTTCATACCCCCTGAATTATTGAATTCAACATTTGCAGGATTTTTGGATTTCATGAGAGCTCTCTTCCATCTAGATATTTAGGCGCCCCCTCAGTGGATTCAGTGGTTCAAAAGGGTTCATGGTTTGATCTTCTTCAAAAAATCGGGAAGCGCTTAGCTAGCTAGACCTATCAACTGTTAAACCTAGCAAGTCCTCTGGTCCTCGTTAAGTCTGTCCTTTAGGTTATGCCAATTTACCTATTTTCCAACATGGCGACCCCAAACTCTATTCTAAAGGAAATCCAAAACATTCAGCGATGTTTCCTCTGGAGAAGAGGCAATGATCAAAGGAAATGGGCTTTGGTCAATAGGGATATGGTTTGCAAACCAAAAACTCACGAGGGATTGTCTTATGGGACCCTATTAGGGTGAATCTAGTTAGTGGGACAAAAATATGCTGGAGGTAGGCTATGCATGAGGAAGAGCCATGGGCCAATTTATGGAAATGCAAGTATGTGGAATGTTGGGATAAACATGAGCTTATTTTCTTCAATGAAGAAAAGTGGGGGTCTCACATTTGGAACTCAGCTTCGAAGGGTTGAATCCTAACCCAAGAAAATAGTTTTTGGGAGGTCTGAAACGGTGAATCGACACTTTTATGGGAGGATACATGGAAATAAATTCCAAAGTTGGATGATACCATGAACACCTTGCATCTAATTCTGACATGCAAAGAGGATCAGTTAAACAAAATCAGGGACTTATGGGAGCAAGGGGAGGATTCAACAAGTTTCAAGAGATGACTTCCAAGCATTGTTTAGAAACAATTTAGGAATGAGGATGAAGTCCTAAGGATCCTAGAGTCTCTTCAGGACGACCACATCTGAATACATAATGGGAAATACAAATTAAGATTGGGTATGACCCCCTGAGGCACCTTCTTCATCCAAGAATATTATAAAATTGTTGGAGGGTTTACCCGGGACCCTGATGACCCTTACTGGAAAAATATCTGGAAAACCAACTTATGGCCCAAAATCTCAATTTCCGTTAAGCTACTTTTAAGAAGAAGAATTTAACTGGCAAAAATTTGGAGAAAAGAGGGCTTCATGGTCCTTACCAATGTTGTTTATGCAAACAAGATGTGGAAAGGTTGGCCATTTGTTGGAAAAATTCCTATTCTCTAACTTTCTCTGGGACAAGGGTGTGAAGTATTTTCATCATTCGAGTAGAATTAGAGGAATATCGGATCTTGCTCTGCTGCATTGGCCTAAGGACCCCTTCTCAAATGTGGTTTTCAACCGAATATGTAGTATTTACCCCAGCTTTGTTGTTTGGGACACCTGGAAAGAGCACAAGAGATGGATCCTCTAGAACATATTGCAGAATGATACCCGAGTTTGGGAAACCATTCAATCATCCATTTCGAAAACTGTCTGGTTGGGGTCCTGGGGCGATTAGGACTAGAAATCCCAGGGAACGGAAATCCTCATCATGAGAAATTGGGGGAACGATGGGCTGAAGTAAAGTTGGGGCCTCCCAAAGAATCCTACCCATGGTAGCTTAGCCCAGACATGATGGAACCCTTCCTCGCCTTGGCACTTTAAGCTGAAATTTAATGGCGCCTCCAAGTGAAACCCAGGGCGGTCTTGTTTTGGTGTGCTTATCCGAGATCATGAAGGGAAGATGAAGGTATTCTTTTGTGGGGGGAATGGATATGATACCAATAATTCAATAGAACTAGAGGACCTTATTCGTGGCTTAGAGCTTGCTCATCACCAGAACTGGATTCCTCTCGAAGTGGAAGGAGACTCGCAGGTGGTTATTTGGATGGCCGAGCAAATCCATAATGGAATGCTCCAGTCTAAGGTCTCGACTAGCTGGCGAATAGAGTATAGGCTAGAATAGGTGGCATAACTGGTTAGCAGGATGAGAGGCTTAACCTTCATCCATGTGTGATGTAATGGAAACAAGGTGGCAAATAGCCTTGTTAATGCAATTATGGAGGCTCGACAGGTCTGCATTAGACACGATTAGAAGGACCTAACAAATAAGACAATTCGGTTGGTTTTCTAGCAATAGGTGTTCAATAATAAAGGTGGATAGAAGGAACTAGACACACGGAGTCCTGTTCCGCTCTATGATCGTGTCAAGTGTCTGTCGTCGAGATAATACGATGAATGAGGGGATTGGATGGATGGAACTACCCCGTGTTGTTGGAAAAATACATCCCATTTTAATTGATAAAAAGGAAACCCCACTTACTCATTATTAAGGTGATCTATATTGTTATTATCTTATTTGTGGGGTGTCATGATTATCGTCTTTATTTCTACTTCTTTTGATGATTTGGTTTTAATAAAATTTGCTTAAAAGCCTATTTTTTTCGATTTTGTGAATTGCAGAAAACACAGTTTTTCTTTGAAATACGTTTTTTCCACAATCCCCAACCCGCAATGCGGATTGAGGATGTACGATTTTTTGTAAGGTTTTGGAATTTATTATTTTCGCAACCCACAACCTGCAATGTAGATTGCGGATGTTGGATATTCTTCAAGTTTTAAATTTCTCCTTTCCGCAATCCGCAATCGGCAATGCATATTGTGGATGTCAAAAAGCATTTGTAAATAAAAATTGAATTCTTGGTTCCACATTTCCGCAACCTGTAATGCGTATTTCGAATTGCAGAAACAATAAACTGATTTAAGTTAGATTTTTCACTTCCACAATTCCGCAACCCACACAGACTGCGGAAACCAAAATTAATATTTAAAAAAAATTACTTCCGCAATTTCGCAACCCGCAATGCAGATTGTGGAAACCAAAATCAAGTTTTTCAAAAATCAATTCCGAAATTTTCTTCCCCGCTTTTCCCTGTTTTGATCTTAATCGTTGATTTCTTGTAGATTTACGATCCCAATCGATTCCGACATTAAGTTTTTGTTAAGTATTTCCAAATTTTACTATCTTCAAGCTTCGAATTTCACCCACGATGAATGTTTTATTTGTTGTGATTTTCAATCTTCCATTGTTCAAACCGCATTTTCAGAGCCTCTCACCTCATCCACTACCTTTATTCCTACACCTTTAGCCTCCGATGTTGCATTGTCGTTTCTGAAATGATCGTGCTCATTCTGATTCTTGTTGCTTCCCAACCTGTGCATTTGATTATAGATCCAGAAATGTCAGCACTCGTTGTGGAAGCAATAACAGATTTTGATGAATATCTAATGATCTCTCTATGACACTATTTTGGGAACAGAATCACCGAAATGAGATCTGTTGATGTATATGTAACTTCGGAATGTATTCTTCTATGTATTTTATATTATTGTAACCCGATGTTTATTTCGGGATGTTTCTATTATGTATTTGAGT
>LPNX010131283.1:12405-25340 GCA_001517045.1 Pseudotsuga menziesii
AGCTGAGGTACCAAAATTAGATTTTTGACACTATATCAAACTGAATGGACTTTTAAAGTCAAGATTGAGATCAATGAACTGGTAGAACTTTCTTTCAAAGTTTGTGCTCATCTAAACTTCTTTGAATGGAGTAGATTACATGGTTAAATCAATACAAGACCTGGCCTTGAATTTCAGATGTCTTTTGGAATTATAAGGACTGGATGTGTTCATCATGTATGATGATGTAGTTTCTAATGCCATGCAGAAGTGGAGTATGGTCTTTTTGACTTTGCGTAACTGTGTACAAATGAAACAAAAAGCAGGCAGCTACTTTTTTGGCTTACTTGTGGCATGGCAGTGGCATGTATGCATGTGGTACTCGCTAAATTCATGGGCATAAGGATAGATTTACTTTAACCACAAGCAGTTACACAGATGATTGCATTTGGTAGGCAGGCAATACTTCAAAAATTTCAATTATTTCTTTTATTGGAGAATTGTTTTAGAGAAGAAAACCCCCATTTTAGCATAGCCGCTACACATTTCTGCCATTACAAGGATTCAAGCTCTTCTTGTGGGGATTGCAAATACTCAGTAAAAATGCTCTGAACATAAGCTGGTATGAGAGGGAAGATTATTTGATTTATGATGCTTGTTAGCAACCATAAATCGGTTTTGTCTTCTGCTAATGTTCTTGAGGATAGCTGAAATTCTATTGTATTCAGTTGGTTTAGATTGAGCAAATAATCTCATCAAATGATATGGGTTCTTAAGGAAGGGAAAGATAGATACATGGGGTAGACATGGAATGTTCATACTATATTTACTGTGACATTTACATATAGCAATCATTATATTTGACAATTTCCATAACTAATTCTGTGAATGTCAGGGCTTTGTTTATTTATAGTGTTTCCCTTGGCCGATTTCCTTCCAGTAGCATTACTGCTGTTAATTGTATCAGTGGATCATAGAAGCTTGTTTACTTTTTCTTTGCATGAATTCACTGAGGGTATTTCGGAATCCTCCAATTCACGTACTCAGTGCTTCATGATTGATGTTGCAACCAATAAATCCTTCTGTGGTTAGCTTTTTATGGGAAGTAACTTGAATCATTTTGCTGTTACAGCAGGCAACAATGGAATAAATTTAAGTGATTGCAGAGTATGGAATGGGCATATGGGTAAAATTTGTTTAGGACAAGAATTTTGTGACGCACATGTATAATTATTAGGTGAGTGAGGGTGTGATTAGATGGAGATCTACAGAAGGAGTTTTGTGGCCATGTCTATAATGCGTATAACTTATGTGAGGATGCTCTACAATTTAGCCATTTGCATAATTTTGCATTTCATGATTGATAAGGGAGAGCAACTAGTGATTAGATGCCCAATCTTCAAGGATTATCACATGTCTAATGGCTGGCAAGTGATAAATGACAAAACAAAGGCGGTAAGGGCTGGCATTTGCTAGAGCTGATGATAATTTAATTTGGTTTGGTATTTGAAAATCCAATTCTGAATGGAGGAAGGTATTAAATTCATTAATTAGTAGCGTTGGTTAGATATTGTGCATACTGTGTGTTTTATTATGACTAGTAGTTTTGAAACACAATTTTATTCAAAAGTGGTCAATTTATGTTCCATTACGACCTGTGAATCTGTCCCCATGCAACAAATGGCTCGTATCTATTGTTGATTTACCATTAAGTGCCCACTTGATCCCTGATGGCAAGTTGATCCAAGGTAGAGGGATAGGTAGCAGACAGGAGCTTATGGAGCATTTTCAATTAAGCTGATGTCTAATTCTGGCAAAACTTGTTTGCTTTAACGATTGTCAATGTGTGCTGGCAGCCTGGTACTTCTCTGGGTAAGATTTCCATGAATCCATCCTTATGCAACAATGGCTCCTATCCCTCATTGATTTACCATTGACTTCGCACTTGAACTTTGGTTTCCAAATGATCCAAGGGAGCAGGATTTGCAATAGACCCAAGCATATGGAGCAGAATCAATTTAGCTGACGTGTAATTCTTGGAAAACTTGTTTGCTCTAGTGATTGTCAAGTTATGCTGGCACTTATCTGGGTAAGACTTTGGTGTCTTTCCAGTCTCAACTCTTACTGAAGATGGAAACAGAGAGGAGTCTGAACTACAGTTTGAGTCAGTCTGTCTATTATTTAAATTGTGGTCCAATCTTTGTTTTTTCCTGGGTGACAATAATTGTAACTTGAGTTAAGGGAATCAAATGTGATATGATGTTATGCCAATGATGTTTGAACTATGGATTGAACTTGAAAGTATATTCAAACCATTTCCAGGTTAGCTGTTGGTGGTAAGGGAAATCTTCTCAAGATTGACGTAACAAAGTTTGTACCCACTCAAAATTTTGTGTCTTTGTTTTATCTAGTCTTTTATTGATATGGATGCTGCTGGTTGGATGATTTGTTTGCATTTGGCTATTCTCGAGTTCACAAGTCGCTACTCTACTTGCTACTTGACTGATGTAGTGAATCATGTAAAGCTCTTCTTTATAGATGTTGTCAGGTTTGGAAGCTTTGAATCCTTGCATAGTTAAAAATTATTATTGTTTTTTGTAGGTGGGAAAGTGTTCTCCTAGGTGACTTTAGCGTTAGTCACTTAAAAGGAGAAAATGAAGCGACCCTTGCATTAAATGACTCGAGATGAACATTTAATATGACTTTAGAGAATAAATCACTTTTTGATAAATTTAAGTGGGTGAGTGAATTTAATATTTATGATATTTAAATATGAGCATTTAATCTCATCCATCGATCTAATCTAATATCAATCGTTAGATTAGATGAACCTTAGGGTTTTCACCAAAAAGGCAAGGAAAGGCCATTTTTTGAGAAAGAAGAAAAATAGCAGGCAACCATTTTTTTTGGGCACATAAATCGAGGAAGAGAACCATAGGAGCAGGGCATGAAAGTCAAAGAGAGGACAACAACATTTATTGTTGGTCTGTACAATTCGTATGGTATGATTTTCACTACAACAAGCATGATTTTCGAGGCAGATTTATGGGCATGATTTTCGAGAAAAAAATATATTTTTGGACAGATTTCGAGGTCAGTACAGTTAGTCTGTACGGTACAGTCCGTTCATACAATTTGTACAGTGACACGAAAATAGAGGCAAATACAGATAAATATGAGTTTGATTTTTCTTGTTTGGCAAAAAAAACCAGGGAGAATTTTCTCTTTCAGGTTGAGATAAGTTGGTTTGAAAATTTCCGAGTTTTTGCTGTAATATTTTCCTGAAAATAAAAACTCTCCTAATAGGGTTTCCCTTTATGGGTTTTTCCTGGGCAAGTTGCCAAAAATTACTATCTGAAAATTTCATGGTGTGCATTTTTTAAAATTTTTTAATTTTTCTCTGTCATTAAAGTTTAGTTACAATAGTGTTTATTTTAGTTTGGAATTTTATGTAATTTCTTGCCTTATGCATTTCTGGGTTGGGCATTAAACTGAGATAATTTTTGACATTTAAATTGGTGGCTGAAATTGAGAAAAACTTATGGTATCGGAGCTGAGTGGGGCAGAAAATTAATTTTTGCAGATAGAAAAGTAATTTCTCGAATTCAAAAATATCTTTTGACAGGTAGCAGCTTTTTGTTTAAACTTGTTCTTTGAAAAATATGACTTCAATCGGACTGAGAATGGGGGATAGGCTTGATGGCGCTGGGAATTTTGTCCGATGGAAGACCATGATATTGCTTGTATTGGAAGAGAATGAGCTATGGGATGAGGTAGTCAATCATACTACTGCTCACCCCATTGTCATTCTCATTGCTACCACGGATCCAGTTGCACTAAAAGCCTTCAATAAGAAGGACATTAAGCCCAGAAGGATAATTCTTGATGCCGTAAAAGACCATGCCATTCTTCACATTTTGAGTAAAGACCGAGCTTATAAGATGTGGGATGTTTTGACCAGATTGTTTCAGAGCTCAAACAAGAATAGGAAGATGGTTTTGAGGGAGAAGTTGAAAAATATGAGCGTGGTCAAAGGGGAGGTTATGTTGACTTACCTTACTAGGATCTCATAGGTAAAAGATGAGCTTGCAGCAGCTAGGGAGATTGTTCCTAGTCTAGAGCTAGTGCGAACAGCTATGAATGGGGTGACAAGGCCTTGGGCCGTATTTGTGGAGGCTTTCGTTGCTAGGGAGAACTTACCATCATGGGACATGATGTGTGCCAATTTTGTAAATCTGCATGATTTTCGAGGCATATTTATGGGCATGATTTTCGAGAAAAATAATAATTTCTGGACAGATTTCGAGGTCAGTACAGTCAACCTGTACGGTACAGTGCGTTCGTATAGTCTGTACAGCGACATGAAAATAGAGGCAAAAACAAATAAATATGAGTTTGATTTTTCTTGTTTGGCAAGAAAAACCAGGGAGAATTTTCTCTTTCAGGTTGAGATAAGTTGGTTTGAAAATTTCTGAGTTTTGCTATAATATTTTTCTGAAAATAAAAACTCTCTCTTAACAGGGTTTCCCCTTATGGGTTTTTCCTGGGCAAGTTGCCAAAAATTACTATCTGAAAATTTCATGGTGTGCATTTTTTTTTATTTTTTAATTTTTCTCCGTCATTAAAGTTTAGTTACAATAGTGTTTATTTTAGTTTGGAATTTTATGTAATTTCTTGCCTTATGCATTTCTGGGTTGGGCATTAAACTGAGATGATTTTTGACATTTAAACCAGTGGCTGAAATTGAGAAAAACTTATGGTATCGAAGCTGAGTGGGGCAGAAAATTATTTTTTGCAGATAGAAAAGTAATTTCTCGAATTCAAAAATATCTTTTGACAGTTAGTAGCATTTTGTTTAAACTTGTTCTTTGAAAAATATGACTTCAATCGAATTGAGAATGGGGGATAGGCTTGATGGGGTTCGGAATTTTGTCCAATGGAAGGCCATGATATTGCTTGTATTGGAGGAGAATGAGCTATGGGATGAGGTAGTCAATCATACTACTGCTCACCCCATTGTCATTCTCAATGCTACCACAGATCCAGTTGCATTGGCAGCCTTCAATAAGGACATTAAGGCCAGAAGGATAATTCTTAATGTAGTAAAAGATCATGCCATTCTTCACATTTTGAGTAAAGACCGAGCTTATAAGATGTGGGATGTTTTGACCAGATTGTTTCAGAGCTCAAACGAGAATAGGAAGATGGTTTTGAGGGAGAAGTTGAAGAGTATGAGGATGGTCAAAGGGGAGGTTATGTTGACTTACCTTACTAGGATCTCATAGGTAAAAGATGAGCTTGCAGAAGCTAGGGAGATTGTTCCTGGTCCAGAGCTAGTGCAGACAGCTATGAATGGGGTGACAAAGCCTTGGGCCGTATTTGTGGAGGCTTTGGTTGCTACGGAGAACTAACCATCACGGGACATGATGTGTGACAATTTTGTAAATCTGCATGATTTTCGAGGCAGATTTATGGGCATGATTTTCGAGAAAAAAAAAATTTCTGGATAGATTTCGAGGTCAGTACAGTCAGTCTGTACGGTACAGTCCGTTCGTACAGTCTGTACAACAACACGAAATAGAGGCAAAAACAGATAAATATGAGTTTAATTTTTCTTGTTTGGCAAGAAAAACCAAGGAGAATTTTCTCTTTCAGGTTGAGATAAGTTGGTTTGAAAATTTCCGAGTTTTGCTGTAGTATTTTTCTGAAAATAAAAACTCTCTTAACAGGGTTTCCCCTCATGGGTTTTTCCTGGGCAAGTTGCTAAAAATTACTATCTGAAAATTTCATGGTGTGCATTTTATTTTTATTTTTATTTTTATTTTTCTCTGTCATTAAAGTTTAGTTACAATAGTGTTTATTTTAGTTTGGAATTTTATGTAATTTCTTGCCTTATGCATTTCTGGGTTGGGCATTAAACTAAGATAATTTTTGACATTTAAACCAGTGGCTGAAATTGAAAAAAATTTATGGTATTGGAGCTGAGTGGGGCATAAAATTATTTTTTGCAGATAGAAAAGTAATTTCTCGAATTCAAAAATATCTTTTGACAGTTAGCAGCATTTTGTTTAAACTTGTTCTTTGAAAAATATGACTTCAATCGGACTGAGAATGGGGGATAGGCTTGATGGGGCTGGGAATTTTGTCCCATGGAAGGCCATGAAATTGCTTGTATTGGAGGAGAATGAGCTATGGGATGAGGTAGTCAATCATACTACTGCTCACCCCATTGTCATTCTCAATGCTACCACAGATCCAGTTGCACTGGCAACCTTCAATAAGAAGGACATTAAGGCTAGAAATTAGATAATTCTTGATGCAGTAAAAGACCATGCCATTCTTCACATTTTGAGTAAAGACCGAGCTTATAAGATGTGGGATGTTTTGACCAGATTTTTTCAGAGCTCAAATGAGAATAGGAAGATGGTTTTGAGGGAGAAGTTGAAGAGTATGAGGATGGTCAAAGGGGAGGTTATGTTGACTTACCTTACTAGGATCTCATAGGTAAAAGATGAGCTTGCAGCAACTAGGGAGATTGTTCCTGGTCCAGAGCTAGTGCGGACAGCTATGAATGGGGTGATAAAGCCTTGGGCCGTATTTGTGGAGGCTTTGGTTGCTAGGGAGAACTTACCATCATGGGACATGATGTGTGACAATTTTGTCCAGGAGGAGACTCAGAGGGGTCTTGTGTAGGGCAGTGCTTCTACTAGTAGGGATGATGAGGACGATGTGGCTTTGACAACAAAGGGGAAGAAGAAGAAGAAGAAGGGTCCCAAGAAGGGTGGGGCCAAGCAACATGACGAACAAAAGAAGGATCTGAGCACTGTAAAGTGTTTTGCTTGTCAGAAGATGGGACACTATGCTGGGCAGTTTGGGAACAAGAAGAAGAAGAAGCAGCAGCAGAAAACAATTTCAACAGAGGTTGATGATTTTGCAGCTAGATTTCAGAGAGAGTTTTCTCTAATAAGCATTGGGCATATTGATAGAGAAAGAGCATCTATTATCACTAGTGCAGATGTTGATAGATAGAGGGAGTTTTCTTTGTTGATCGACCATTCCTACAGTGCATCTACTTTCAGCACTTCGTATATTGATAGCGGAGCTTCAAGCCACATGACAGGTGCTTGTGAGATGTTCTCCGAGCTTTCACAGACAAAGACTGATGTGGGGGTGGTGTTGGGAGATGATTCTGCAGTTAGAGTAGTTGGGCGTGGGACCATTACCTTTTAGAGGGAGTCCATGAGTCCCATGGTGTTGAGAGATGCATTGTATGTACCTAGGATAAAGAAGAACTTGGTTTCAGTTTCTGTGATCGAAGATCGGGGTCTTGGGGTGTCCTTCCTAGATGGACATGTGTGTGTGTATTTCCCAAGACTGCGGGACCATCTGCATGCGGGAAACTATACACGTTCTTATTTCAGCCTCAGCATGCCTTGGCACATAGAAACGACAATGAGCTTGGTGAGCTGTGGCATAGGAGGATGGCTCACTTGCATCATCCAACTTTGGGGTGGTTGAGACATATGGTTACAGGGTTGCTAGATTTCAACTTAGAGCATAGTGATGTTTGCAGGGGGTGTGCTTTGGGAAAGTACACCAAGACTGCTTTTCCTAGCAGTGATATCAGGTTAGCGGGGATTCTTGACTTGATACATTCAGATTCGTGTGGATTGATGTCATATGTTTTCGTGAGAGGATATGAGTACTATGTGACATTCATCGATGATCATCCTAGGAATATCTGGATCTACTTCTTGAAGAGTAAGAAATCTAAGGTTTTGCAGAGGTTTCAAGAGTTTAAAGATCTTGTGGAGAACTAGACAAGGAGGAAGATACCGTTGCTCAGATCGGATAACAAGGGTGAGTATACCTCCAAGGAGTTTGATGGATATTGCAGACATGAGGGTATCAGGAGGCAGTTGACAGTTCCATACACTCCAGAGCAGAATAGAGTGGTGGAGAAGAAGAATAGGTCTATTGTTGGATCAGCCAGAGCTATGTTACATGACCAGACACTTCCTTTCTTCCTTTGGGATGAGCCATGCAGCACAATTGTATATCTTCAGAACAGGAGTCCCCATCGTGTCATGGGGAACATGACAGCTAAGGAGTGTTTCACACGCAAGAAGCTTGAGGTTATCCATTTTCGCATATTTGGTAATTTGTCTTACTCTCATGTGCCTTTTTGAGAAGAGGACAAAGTTGGAGCCCACCATAGAGAAAGGCATCTTTGTGGGCCATGATGAGACTTCAAAGGCCTTCTGTATTTACCTTCCTTCTCGGAGGAAAGTTGTTGTGAGGAGGGATGTAAAGTTTGAGGAGCAGGCCAGGCCTTCAGGAAGTCTAGACAGTTGGAGCAAGGAGACCAGCAGGTTCCTACACCTCAGGAAGTTACACAGGTACCATCAATACAGCAGACAGGATCACAGGTTTTCAGGGTTACTGGATCACACAATGTAGGCACAGGTTCAGCAGTTTTAGAGGTTCAACCAGCAGGATCTTTGGGGACAAGTTTTGGGTCTCAGATTATAGGGTCACTGTACAGAGGATCAAGATCACAGGGTTCATCAGTTGTTGTTACACTAACTTTTGGTTCACAGGTTACTGGGTTTCTACCTTTGGTAGTTCTTCAGATGTGGACAGACCAGTGTGGGAGTAGCCTCTAAGGAAGAAGACACCTAAGTGGCTTTGAGACACCTTGAAGAAAGCAAAGGATTTTGGAACTCCCAGTGAGCCAGTGAGGTCTATCTAGATGCTAGACAGATTGGGTATGGCATTAGTGGCTAGTCTATGTGATTCATAGCCTTCTACTTTTGAGGAGGCCTCCCAACACCATGTTTGGCGAGATGCCATGATGGATGAGTACCTTTCCATCATGAAGAACGATGTTTGAAAGATAGTTCCGAGACCTGAGGGGAAGTCAATGGTGACTTCTCGGTGGCTTTAGAAGCTAAAGCATGTTGCGGATGGTAGTGAGGAGAAGTACAAGGCCAGGTTTGTAGCGTAGGGGTTTTCACAGGTTGAGGGTGTGGATTATGATGAGACCTTTGTGTTGGTTTCTTAGTATATTTCAATCAGGGCATTGATTTCCATTGCAACGAAAATGGGTTGGAAGATCCATCAGATGGATGTGAAGATCACATTTCTCAATCGAATCATTCAGGAGGAGATTTATGTTGAGTAGCCTCAGGGCTTTGAGATTCATGAGAGAGTCATGTTTGCAGGCTGAAGAAAGCCTTGTATGGGCTGAAGCAAGCTCCTAGAGCTTGGTACTCCAAGATCAATTCTTACTTGCAGCGGATGGGGTTTCAAAAGAGTGAGGCAGATTCAAATCTCTATTTCATCATAGTTGGAGATGATTCGCTCATTCTTCTGCTATATTTTGATGACTTATTTATCACGAGGAGAGAGACCCATTGTAGCTTGTAAGAAATATCTTGCTTTAGAGTATGAGATGATCGATATTGGGTTGATGCACTATTTTATGGGATTGGAGGTTTGGCGGCAGCTTGGACATATTTTCTTGGGACAGAGAAAGTATGCTGTTGATATTCTGAGGAAAATTTAAGATGGAGGATTGCAGGCCGATGTCGACACCGATGGTCACCAACTAGAAGAAGCTTCATGCTTCCAAGGGAGAGTTGGTGGATCCGACATTATATCGCCAACTCATTGCTTCATTGATGTATCTGGTCAACTCTTGACCAGATTTGTGTTTTGTAGTGAACACTCTCAGTCAGTTCATGGTTGAGCCTAGGAGAATGCATTGGGTAGCTGCAAAACATGTGTTGCGTTACCTTGCAGGGACAGTGGAGTATGGTATGGACTACAGGAGGTCGGATGGGATCAGATTGATTGGTTTCATAGATTCAGATTGGGTAGGCAGTGTGGCAGACCAGAAGAGCACTTCCAGATGTTTCAGTTTGCACTCGACAGCAGTGTCGTGGTTCAGTTGGAAGAAGAAGTCTGTTGCTTTGAGTTTTGCAGAGGCCGAGTGTATGGAAGCCAGTCAATCTAGTTGCGAGGCTCTGTGGCTTCGCAAGTTGCTAGTGAATTTATTTGATCAAGAGCTGAGGCATATGGTGATTTACTGTGACAATCAGAGTTGCATCCATCTCTTTGAGAATCTAGTATTTCATGACTGATCAAAGCATATTGAGATCAGGTATCATTTCATTCGATATTATGTTCAGAGAGGAGCAGTGGCTTTACAGTGCATTTCCAATGATGAGCACGTAGCAGATATTTTGTCGAAATCTTTAGGGAGGGGCAAGTTTGTCGTTTTCAGAGACAAGTTGGGAGTGGTGCAGAACACCTTCCTCAGTAAGAGAGTGCTGATTTTTGGACCCAAGAAAGTGTTCCCCTAGGCGACTTTAGCCTTAGTCACTTAAAAGGGAAAAATGAGGTGACCCTTGCATTAAATGACTTGAGATGAGCATTTAATGTGATTAGAGAATAAAGTCACTTTTTGATAAATTTTAGTGGGCGAGTGAATTTAGTATTTATGAGATTTAAATATGAGCATTTAATCTCATCCATCGATCTAATCTAATCTCAATCGTTGGATTAGATGAATCCTAGGGTTCTCACCAAAAAGGCAAGGAAATTCCATTTCAACCACTTTTGCAAATTGAAGTGAGGAGAGCGTTGAGAGAACAACCATTTTTCTTGGGCATGCAAATCGAGGAAGAGAACAACAAGAGTAGGGCACAAAAATCGAGAAGAAAACATTTATTGTTGGTCCTTATAGTCTATATGGTATAGTTTTCGGTACAGCAGGCACGATTTTTGGGGAAAAACATTTTGGGCACATATTTTGAGGTCTGTACAGTTAGTCTATACGGTAGAGTTCGTCCAGCGGCACAAAAATCAAGGCAGAAAACAAAAAAATGAGTTTTATTTTTCCCGTTTGGCATGGAAATCAAGGCAGAAATTTTCTCTTCCAGGTTGAGATAAGTTGGTCTGAAAATTTCTCATTTCTTCATTATATTTCTTTGTCAATCTAAGTTTGATTTTTATCTTTTTGAAGACTTTGTCAATCTAAGTTTGATCTCTATCTTTTTTATTGGATCATAAGAATAAGATAAAATCTACAGTGGTTATTTAGGTTGGTTCAGAGCTTTTATTATTTTTGGGATTGCCTTTACTTTCAATTGGTATACATAAATATTCACATCTCACATTAACTTGGAAGATGTATGACAAGCTTGTATACATGATATATGAGGTGCACTTTTAGTTTTTCGGGATGCTTGGTGTTACTACTCAAACTAATAGTCCCTTTAAAACATATTTTGTGTGGCCATGTGCTAGTGAAAGTAAGCATAAAGGAGGAGGTAAAACCAAATGTCACCTTGATCTCTCAACTTTTTTGGGCAACTCTTAAGCCCAGGGGAGAGTCGTAATGATACCTATAAATATCATAAATGCAAATACCTTTACACAACCTTGTAACTAGTTTAGTGCGTTATATGGTGTCAACAATGAGTAATATAGACACATAAATCAGAATAAAGGAGTTATTTCAGTTTATCGATCAATATCACAACTTTCAATATAATTTATGAATCCCCATGCAAGGGCTTCACGCCTCCCAAGGCAATACCTCAAAAAGGACCTTCTGGCCCAATTAGAGTTGCAAAATGCTTAGTAGAAACCCTAATTCAACAAATTCATGGTTCCTAATACACTAGGGATAAATGGGATGAACTTTAAGATCTATGGATCAATCCACTAGGGCGAAATTGATCGATGGACTAAAATTTCATAGTTGCAAATATTTTTAGGTTTTTGAATTTATTTAAATTTTAGGGTTTTTTTTTTACAATATATGATTTTTAAGTTTTTTACCATGGTAAAAGAGGATGCACTCAGATATCCGTGGATAAATCCATTAAGAAGAAATTGTAGGGTGGACCACATTTACGAACTCACGATTATTTTTGTAGTAATGAATTTATTTAGAATTTTAGGGTTTTCTGAAATTTTTAGATTATTCCAAAAGACGCTAATGAGGGTGTTGGAGCATCACTTCAGTTGGAGCCTCCCACTAGTCGGAGTTGATGATAATTGGAGATTGGAGTCTCCTCAATATGATGTAATACTTCATCTGATTTGTATCAATACTCGATATTGAGATTTTATATATATTCAATATATTCTCTTGCTAATGACGTATTGATTCATATGCTCTTATTGTTTGTTAAATAGATAAAGAGCAATATGGTAAATTTGCAAGAGATATGAAATTAGAGCAGGTCATTCTAACATGTTAGACTGATTTGAAGGTGATCCTCTAAGACACATGGCTCATAAGGAGAATCCCCATTTTGATGGTACAAATTATGTCTTGTAGAGTAAGAGAATGGAAGCATATTTGATCTTATTGGTATTTGATGATTGGGATAGCGTTGTTAATGGATATAAGATTCCAAAAACCCCACCTACATATTTGATAGAAAGAAAGGTAGGTGAGTATAATGCTAAACCTATAAATGCAATCTTGGGAGGGCTATCAAAAACTGAATTGTTCTGAAGGTTATGAACTATGAACCAACCAAAGAAATTTGGGACAAATTGAAGAATATTTATCAAGGTGACACCAAAGTCAAGAAAGAAAAACTTCAAACTTATAGGACACAATTTGAAGGTTTGAAAATCAAAGAGGAAGAAGATATCGCCGCTTACTTCCAAAGAGTGGAAGAAGTGGTCAACACAATGAGAGGTCTAGGAGAGGAGGTGCAAGAAGCTTCAATAGCTCAAAAGGTATTGAGATCTCTTTCTGCCAAGTTTAATTCAAAAGTCTCATCGATTGAAGACAAAGAAATCTTGATGCACTTAAGTTAGATGAGTTACATGGGATCCTTGTTGCCTACGAAATGAGAATAAAAGACCTAAAAAGGAAGGAAGTTGCTTTTCTAGTCGCAAAGAAACAATATTTCAAGAAAAACAAATTA